>APFE030276800.1:0-12879 GCA_000404065.3 Pinus taeda
CATGTTGGAATTTTCCCTTTCAGCATGCACCAAAGGAAGAGACGAGCTTTTGCCAGACTAGTTAGTTTCCATAAGCTTTTTGACCACCACTCAGGAATATCCCAGCCTTTCTGATTCATTAGGAAAGTGTATCCTTCTTTGGGGTGGTATTCTCCAGTTTTACCCAATGCCCAAATCAGCTTGTCATTTCCTTCTTTGAGTCTTACATGAGAGCGGTGGAGTTCTTGGATGAAGGAGGCCCATTCATTCTTCCATCTGACATTTATACCAAGATCGACATCGTTTTTCCAAGCCTGACCCATTACATTAGAGAGGCCCACTTTCTCCACCTGATTAAGAGTGACAATGCCTTTGCTGTCCAGGTGTCTAAGAAGTCCCGGGGAGAGATTATAAGCTTCACTGCATCCCACCCACGGGTCCCTTCAAATTCTGATGTGGCTGCCATCTCCAACTTTCCAGGCAAGACCTTGTTCTATCACGGTGAAAGCCTCCAGCGTAGCCTTCCATATGACTGATATGTTCTTCTGATTCTTCTGCTGACTTCTGATCCAATCTTCCAAAGGGATTGGGTCTATGTACTTTCTTTTGACAACCTTTGTCCATAGGTTCTCCCTCGTTATTAGCCGCCATCCAGACTTTGCAGCCAGCAACATGCTGAATTCAGGGAGTCTTTTTATTCCCCACCCTCCCCACTCTTTCAGTCTTGCAATCTTATCCCAAGCCACCCATGGAAGAGACGGAGAATCCTTCGCCATGCCTGCCCATAAAAATCTGCAACAAATCTTTCTTATTTTCTCCAGCACATTTTTAGGCACCCAGGTAAGGGCAGCCCAGTAAACTAGGATGGCTAACAGGACAGATTTGAGGAGTGTCAATCTGCCTGCTCTGGACAGCCACCTGAAACTCTAATGATTTATTCTTGCTTCAATCTTTTCAATAAGCCAATGCTAATCCTCTTTCTTGTAAGCCACTGGCTTTAACCAGAAACCCAAATATTTAAAGGGAGTGTCCAGAGGCTGAATCGGGAAAGTGAAAGTATTGGATATACTATCCCTTTCCCTCCTTGCTAGATCAGCTACACATATTTGAGACTTTCTAGTATTTATCTCCATCCCGGTGGCTATCAAAAAGAGGTCTAAAATGCTTTTATACTCCTTAATTTCGTTAGATGAGCCATTTGTAAAAATCAGTATATCATCGACGAAAAATAAATGGGAGATAAACAGATTGATAGCTACCTCGATACCTTTTACTTTCCCTTCTCTTCTGGCCTTGTGTATCAGTCTGCTTAAGCCTTCTGCCACTAGCAGAAATAAGAGCGGTGATAAGGGGCATCCTTGCCTGAGACCTCTTTGACTATTGAAAAAAGTGGAAGCAGAACCATTGATCAGCACTGTAAAACTAACACTTGAGATACAGCCCATAATCCAGCTAGTGAAAGTGTAGTTGAACCCCAAATGAGTCAGCATCATTCGCAGATAGAGCCAACTAACTCGATCAAAGGCTTTGGATAAGTCTATTTTTAAGACCGCTCCCTTCTTTTTCTTTTGTCTGACGCTATGGATGACCTCCTGCGCGACCCCGATTGCCTCGTGGATTTGCCTACCATCAAGAAACCCGAACTGTTCCGATGAGATGTTCCTGGACAGGAAGGGGAAAATTCGAATGGCAATCACTTTTGCAATGATTTTATATATACAGTTGCACAAGGAGATCGGTCTGAAATCTTCAAAGATTCCCGGATCCTCCTTCTTAGGAATGAGGGCGATAAATGTGGCATTAAAAGGCCTGTAGACCTCTCCCTTCATTCTTGATTCTTCTATTACATCAGTGATTTCTTACCCAATCACGTCAAAAAAGAAAAGAAAAAGTTCAATAGTCCAGCCATCCGGGCCAGGACTTTTATCTTTAGCCATTATTTTCATTGCTGCCTCGACTTCCTCCTTAGAGACCGGTCTAGACAGGTCCTCTGCTTCTTCCTCCTCCACGAACCGCGGAAAGCACTGTGCTGTTCTAAGGACCTGCGCTATAGAGGCCTCCCCTGAATCAGCAAAAATCCTTTCGAAATGCCTCTTCCCTAAGCTGGCAAGATCCGTAAATGAGCTAACCTCCGATCCTTCTTCATCTTTTAGGCTCCATATGGTGTTAGCTGATTTCCTTCCTTTTGCATAGTTGTGAAAGAACCTGGTATTTTCGTCACCCGATTTTAGCCATATTGCCCGGCTCTTTATCCTCCATTCGTCTTCCTTGTCTAAGAGAATTTTATTTTGTCCTTTTTCCAGCTGTAGAATTCTGTCTTTTGTAGATTGAGATTGATATCCATCCTCCTCAGGGCTCTCCAGCAACTCCAATTCCTCCCTGATTTTACTAAGAGCTTCGTTCTGATTCAGCCGCCTTTCTTTTGCCCAGATTATTGTTGCTTTTTTTAATCTCTTAAGGTTCTCCATGAACAATAAACCTTTGTTCTCTCTTGAGCTTGAGTTCGTGTGCAGCCATGTATTTTTGAAAATAGCAACGAAGGTGGGATCTTGCAACCAAGCTGGGTTAAATTTGAAAGGAGCCGGAGGTTTTGGAGGCGGAATGGCACAGTCCAGAAAAATCGGAAAGTGATCTGAATTACCAATTTCCTCCACCCACTGTCTGATTATAGGAGCATTTGATATAAGATCCTCTGATAGGAGAAAGCGATCTAGTCGCTTTGCTATCCGGCCCTCCCCTACTCTTCGATTTCGCCAAGTGGCCTTGAGCTTTATCGGATGAGGATCTGCAAGGTGATGATCTTCAATAAGTTTGTGAAAAAAGTCCATCAAGGGATCCTCTCTAGCTGTGGGTCCCCATGTCTCAGCTCTACCCATAGTGAAATTCAAGTCACCTCCCACAATCAGCATCGAGGCCTTCATAAACGATTTAGCCATCATATCCAGCCAGAAGGATTCTCTTCCTTGGCAGGGACCATAGATGTTTAAAATGGTGAAAGTACGAGGGGAGACAGGAGTGAGGACCTCCATCCCCAGAGCATTCTTTGAACCCCATTGATTGATAACTTTGATTCTTCCTTCTTTGCACCCAATTGCGAGACCCCGTGAGTGACCTGATGCGTCGATGGCTGAAAAAATCCAACCCGGAACCAGTGTCTTAAGCATAGCTTCCACCTCAACTCCCTTCCCTAGAGTTTCTTGAAGAAAAACAATGTCCGCTTTTGAGTTTTGGATCCAGTCCCTCAATGCCAATTTTTTGGTTTTATTGGCAAACCCTCTGCAGTTCCATGATGACAAGATCATTTGGGAACCTGATCTGGAGTTTTCTTCGCTCTAAGAACCCCGGGGATTGATTGTTGTTTTCCATCGGCCACGTCCAATTTTGCTTTCAGTTTTGCCTTTGATAGGAATGACTTCCTTCCTCTCTTGTTCTTTATAAGACTACAGCAAGGAGATTGCCCTAACCCCCCAGCAACATTAGATCGAACAGATTTTCCCCCCATTGATCTAAGGTTGTAAGGGCATTGCTTTTGAGAAGGAGGGGAGACCAGAGGGGGCCAATCCTCTTCATTATTCAGATCTAGGGACAGCAAAGTATCCGAAGAATTGTGATGAACTGTAAGAGCTTACATACTGATAAGATGATCCGAAGAATGTGGGGGAAGAACAGAAGGGGATACATGCACTGAATTAAAAACAGGCGCAGGATTTTGAGGGTGTATAGAAGGAGATACAGGGCGCACTGCCTTTTCCTGATCACTGATGGGATGAGGATTTTCCTCTACGTCTTTGGCAATCTCCTCCAAAGGGACTGAGCTCAGAGGTGTATTTTCCCGGCGCTGCCCATTGAACTATGCCTCTTCCCCTGCTGGCTCCTTTACACAGTTCTCATTCTCAAAGACTTCCGCTGACTGTTTTGCAATTTCAGCTCTTTCCTGGCGATGGGGGATCCGATTGAAGTAAGATTCCTTTGATATAGGTTTCCTGCGGAAGCGATTCCTTTGACTGTGCAGAGGGCATTCCTTAGCAAGGTGCCCATAAACGTGGCAGATATGACACCGGAATGGTAGGTGTTCATAGTCAAGGATCTGTTCAAAAAGATACTCTTTATACTCTAAATTGATTTTTTGAGGGAGGCCACCACTAGGTTTGAGTCTCACCAGGATACGTGCCATTACCCGATTCTTCGTTTTCAAGTAGGATTTGTCGGCCTCCATGAAAGTGCCCAGCCTATTGCCAATTGCTTCAAACACCGATTCGGTCCATAAAAAAGATGGAAGGCCCGGGACTCTCACCCATACAGGGAACTCATCTGTTCTTTCCTTCATAGCATCAAAGAGTGGATTCCAATGTTTAAACAGGACCGGGATAGTCCCAATGCTCCAGTTACGCTCCAGAACCCATGTTGCATCTCTTTTATCTTCAAAGCGGAGAGTAAACCAGCCTTTTGCCGGAACTTGTGTTTCAAACCGAAGTGGACTTTCTGAAACAAAAACTTGTTCTCCCCATGCTTGTATGAATGAAGACGAGAACTTCTTCCCTCTGACCCTTCCAACAAGTGTGTTTTCAGCAACATCCAATGCTTCTTCAATGGAGATATCCATTCCTAAAACTAGATTTCCTTCCAACTCCTGTGAACCAATCTGTCCTTTGTATTTTTGTCGCCCGCCTTCCCTCTTTGTGCATTCAGTCGGATCACTGTTTTCTCCAGCTCCGCCCTTCCCAAACTGATCCTCTTGAGCAAGATCCGGATGTGAACCTACCTCCGTCCTAGGCAAAACTGGGGTCAAAGTAATATCAGATAGAAACCCAGAGAGGATTGGAGCTTGTGTCTGTTCTTGATATCCCCTCGAAACTCCGGTGGAAACACCCAGATTTCCCACAGCATCACTACTGAGATTTTTTAAAAAGGTTTCCTTCGACAACAGAGATCTAGCAGACTGTGAAACCCCGCCAGGGACCTCTCCAAGGTTCTCATATTGTCCAGACACAGCTGTGCCCGCAGGCCCCTTTAGAGGAAGAAACTGGGTCGTTTTTAGCTTGTCCTTCTGAGCATATTGAAGACCTCCAAATGGCGGTCCTTCCTCCACAGCTTCCCGAATATCTGCCAGGCTGCTAGCGTCCAGGATACGGGGTTTGGCATACCCCCTGACAGAGCTGCCGCCGAGGACTAAAGGAGAGGGATTTGTCTCCTGAGAAAAACCAGGCGATTCTGAGATTTTATAGGCCCCAAAGAAGTGCTGAATATTTTTTTCTATGGGTTCCTTACCCCACATGGAGAGAATATCCTCCAACTCCGGGTCCAGGTCCATCGCCTCGCTTGAAATGACCATATTTTATTGGGGGATGCAGAAAACCGACAGATTTTGGATGGCAACTTCGCATTAAGAAAAATCTGGCATCGCCTGCCACTGCCTGCTGCCAGCCAGAAAGAAGACCCACGCCTGCACCTGCAGTCTAAACGGATCTGCCTGCCGCTCGTAACCTCTGCTAGGTTCCACCTGCAAGCTTAGTCTCCGACCACCGATCGAAACCGCCTCGCCTCCATCGTTTCCTAATTCGTATAATATATAATATATATCAATATATAATTATAGAATATCCCTTAAAAGGAAAGAAAATAAATAAATAATAAAAGAATCACCTTTTAATCTAATTTTTTAAACGTTTTTTAATTAAGGAAAAAATAAATAAAAAAATGAAAAGAAAAAAAAAGTCATTAAAATCCAAAAACCTTTAAAAATACAGAAAAACATTAAAATTAAGAAAAAAAAACAAAAAAAAAACAAAACAAAACAAATTTTTAAATAATTATAAAATAGGCACAAAAAAAAAAAAAAATATAAATAATAATAATACATTAATAAAGGAAAATTAACAAAAGTAAAAAAATAAAAAATAAAAAATAAAAAATAAAAAATAAAAAATAAAAAATAAAAAATAAAAAATGAAATAACAATTGGGGTGATGTTCGACATCACTCCGTGCCCACGCGACTAGCTTGTAGTTCATGCTATGCGGCGAAGGTAGTTTAGCCGTGTGAGCAGATGGGTTATGCCCAACATCAACACATTCAAAAATGTGTAGGCAAAGTATATTGTAATCAATTTGGGTCAAAATGCTTTGACTCTTAATTAATTTGCAAACTATAAGTGATTGGAGACTTCCACAGTTATTCATATTGTTGTTGGAGATTTCTAGAATAAAATGTGTAATATTTTTTATCCGTCCAACATTGCAGATGGTTACTTCATCCATCATTAGAGACCAAAGAGCTATACTAGTAAACGAGTGTTGAAGAGACATTTGTTAGGATAACAAAAGTTAGTATTTGTTGGGATAAAGATAAGAGAGAAATAAATTTGGTCGAAGGTTGAAATGTTATTCAATAATTTTACAATAAAAAAATTAGAAAAAATGTTAAATTAGATAAAAGAGTTAATGATTAAAACAACTATTTTGACTAGATTTAGATTAGGTCACTAAAGAATTTTTTAAATAATTTAACATGAAATAAATAAATTAAGAATCATTTAAATAAGATTAAGATAGGGGCTTATGTTGAATTGATAAAATGAAATAATTAGAAATGAATGTTAAAACATATGAGAACATTAAAGATTAAAACGCCTAGTTGACCAAGATTAAACAAGGTCACAAAGAAAATTTAAATAATTTAAAATAAATTAAGAAGTAATAGATATTATTATAATAAAAATAGAAATTAAATTAATAATTAAAAAGAAACTAATTGAAAATTAAATAAATGGAGATTAGGAATTAATTAGAATTTTGATAATATTTTTTTTTGTAAGCTTCGTAGGACTACAACCATCATGTCCAACTTCTCACCCCGATTGGGAGATAGCTCAAGATTTGAATCCAAGACTTATGGTTCAGTGAGACTTCATTTCCACGGCCATTGCCCATCGAGCTACCTAAGCAGACAAAATTTTGATAATGTAAAATATTATTAAATAATTATAAATAGAACCTGGTTAGATTAAAGAGGGGAGGGGCCAGTTAATTGAAAAGGGAAAGGAAAAGGAGAAATAATGAGGGACAAAGGAAAGGAATAATGAAGGAAAATAAGAAATGACTAAAGAAAAAGTACGGGGGGTTTCAATACCCTCTCTTTTTTTAGTTAAAAGGATAGGAGGGATCTGAGGGGAACAGGGCAACTAAAGGCGAGAAGGCATCCAAGGAGGGGGAGAAGGAAACTAAGGGAGGGCCTGGAATCAATGGGTGAGATGGTATATGATGCATTTCCAGGATTGGCTACCCTTATATCCATCCTCCCTATTAAAGTTATTAGGGTGCTTCTCGATTTCGAGGGCTTCTCGAATAATACGAGAGTTATAGAATGGTACAAAGGCTATGATTTTTTATTGATCGAAGCAAATTAAATGCTTGGATTTAAAAAAGTGCTAAGCTAAGGTAGATTTTGAAAGATGGTTATGGTTGGTATCAACTATGTGTTCCTTGGCCAATATAAGATTTATCACAAGAACAGGGAATATGGTAAACCCCTGATCCTAACATGGGATTAGATATATATTTGGCCTGTCAGAGAAATTGCTTAAGGGTTTTATGGGGTTTAAATACAGTTTTTATGTTTTTCTTAGCTAAGATCTTCATGATAGCGTCAATGGTTCCTTTAATATATGGGTGAGTAACTTGGCCATGAGAGGGAGAGGGATTAGAATTGGTGGAGCTAAGGTGAACAACAAAATGAAAAGCTTTAATGATCTAAGTTGAGGAATAGCCATTGGATTTGAAAGTGTTGAACAGATGGGGATTTTCAGCTGAAAGAAACTGGGGATCAAAGATTTTTAGAGCTCTGGATATGAG
The DNA here is from genome assembly GCA_000404065.3 of Pinus taeda. NCBI lineage: Eukaryota > Viridiplantae > Streptophyta > Pinopsida > Pinales > Pinaceae > Pinus > Pinus taeda. The sequence continues at coordinate 7,830 of APFE030276800.1, forward strand.
GGTTCTAAGAACACCTGACTTTTGGGATGGGTGGTGATGAGAAAGGGCGTGGAGATAACGGTCACTGTGTGTTTTTTTTCTATAGACTTTATGGGAGAGGGAGCCATTGGGGAGACGGGTAATGAGGGCGTTTAAGAATGGAAGGGATTTATTAGATTCAATTTCCATCGTGAACTGTATATAAGGGGAAATGTTGTTGAGATGAGAATGAAAGGAATCAAGCACAGGTCGACCATGTTTCCAAATGAAAAAGGTGCCATCTACAAATCATAACCAACATTTGGGTTTGAGATGCTAAGAATTAAGAACTCTAGCTTCAAAGTGTTCCATAAAGATGTGAGAAACTACCAGAGAAAGGGGGGAACCCATAGTCGTACCTTTCGTTTGCTCATAGATGCTACCTTTAAAAGAGAAGAAAGTGGACTTTAGGAAAATTTGGATCAGGTTCAAGGTTCTAGGATCTATTAACTAGGATATTAGGTTTAGAGTTTCGGGGACCGAGATCTTGGTGAAAAGGGAAACAATGTAAAAACTAACTAATAAGTCATTCTCATCAATCTTGATGTTTTTACTCTCTCTCTCTCTCTCTCTCTCTCTCTCTCTATATATATATATATATATATATATATATATATATATATATATATATATATATATATATATATATAGCCCTAAGGGTTTAGCTCATTTGGTCAAAATCAGTGCCTCACGTTCGGGGAGGTCATAGGGTCCATTCTGCCCAAAGCCTTCGGGTTAGGCTTGCAAGTGGGGCGCGGGGCTAGATTCCCTTCGGTGGATCGATCAACCCAGGTTTCTGTGGACGTAGCGACCACCCGTTTACCAAGGTGTCTGTGAACCACAACAATAATATAATATATATATATATATTATATAATATATATATATATATATATATATATTAGTCATCAATATCTTTTTGTGTCGACTTGTGATAATTACACCCAAGTCCTCCTTTTAAGGGGTGGCAGAATGGGGAGGGATACTACTTAATCCTGATGGAATAATTGAGGATAAATATTCATGGGGCCTGGGAAGGAAAACCAACAATCAATATGAGATGTATGGTCTCCTACAAGGTATATACATTGCTAAAGACAAAAGCATTAAAGATAACATTGTCTTGAGAGATTTTCTGCTTACGATCCATTATCTCATTAATGCGAGCAATTCGAAGGATAACTCTCTTGCCTTGGTGCTTCATATAATTAGAAAATTGGTTGCATCCTTTCATACCAAGGAGTTCTATAATATTCTTAGAATCAATAACATGGATGTTGATCTTCAAGCCAACAAGTCATTCTCTTTGGAAGAGACTAAGCTAGAAATTAACGAGTCTAACATATATTATCCAATCCCCTAAGGCTATATGGATCCTAGGATCTTGTTCCCCCCTTTGTCCCTCCCCTATTTGGATGATAATTTTTTTGGAAATATCCCTTGTCCCCCCTCCCAATTCTATATTATCCCCTTTACCCTATTCCCTCCATCTGCGGCTCCCTTTAATCTCCACATCTACCTTTTTGGTTTAAAGAATTGGTATCAAGATTGGACTATCATCCTCCATGATGTGGCATTGTATGGGAAATGTCACCATGCATTTGTGTCGCCCTTTACCTCATATTATTGGTGTTACTATGATCATATGTCCCGACCTTGGAATCACCTTCGTCTCATAATCATGATGGCTCTCTCCGGAAGGTGTACTAGGAAATTTAATATTCAACTAATGAGGAACATGTGGATTGATAGGGGAATGAGTGATAAATCCAGCGTTATCCTTGCCACTGTTCCTTTCATGCTTGAGATCACATTCTGGATTGCTCCATCATCTCCATGGTTCACTAATCTATATGTGGTTCCTTTGGATTTAATTGTGATGTCCATAATTTCAAACTTTTGGCAGCTCTATGAAGAGCTCCGCTCCGAGCATCAATTTCTCCTTCTCTATGTTATGAAGTTGTGGGTTAGGTACTCTAGCTCTTGGGAATTATGAAGGATAGGACTCACTAGTTCTGAAGCCACCCTGACAACACCATGGCTCCCCAATTTTGGCGTCCTTTGGTAGGTTTTGGCCCTTGCGCAAGAAGGTAACTCTTTGTTATCTTTTTTCAATTTGGACCTCTACAATCTCTATGGTTTAGATGAAAATTCATGTGAAGAAGGCTCCTCTCTCTACACTCTGGGTTCCAATTTGGGTCTATTGAAGAGGTTTGAGGTTCTGTTGGATGTAATCCCAAGAATATTGTGATCTACCTTCCCAGGAGTTCCTTGGATGGTTCTAGTTCATGGGTGAGGTTTGGGGGCGGGGGCGGGGAGATTTTCTGTATTTTGTCTCAAAGTTGAATTTAGACACCCCCTTGTGGTTTAATTGTGATTTTTTATGACCATTGTTGTTTCATTTGTGCTTTGGATTTCAATAATTCGAGGTTTGAGAGGCTTGCACTTGAATTATCCTGCTCACAAATCCTTATAGCTGAGCATATTTATCCTGTGGTCATCTTGGGGCAGTCTGGGTGGTAATCTTATGGTATTCATATCTTTTGCAGTCTCTTTCTGTGTCCTCCCATGAATTTGGACACTAATTCAGAGACCTCCTTAGCGGCAATCCCAAATTCACATTATTTGTTAGCTCATGAAGCCCTTCACAGGGATGACTATGATATGCAAGTTAAATTTTTCCAAATGTATCATTCACAATTGGAACTTGTTTACCAGATTATGGCTCTCCAACATCATATCTCTCGCTTAGTGGATGAAGTGGATGTAGTTCAGGGCATAATTATGGATTGTAAACTCAACCAAGATGTCCTTGTAGGCCAAGATCAACTCCAAATTTTATTGCTTTTTAAATATTTTTTTTTTCAATATATACATTTTTTTTCTCTTCCTTTTTGAAAATAAAAATAAAAATATATATCTATATATCTATATATAATATATAATATATAATATATATATATATAATCCAACTAATAGATGAAATGACTTTTTCCACTAGAATCCAGTGATACAATCTTAGACAATATTATGATTTATTGTCATTTAAAATGTTTTCTATATGCATAAATGGATTTGGCACCCTAAAAAACCCCTACTTAAACACAAAGTTTTTAAAAAGTTGTTGACACCTAATCATCAGGATTGGGTGAATATAATGTAAATAAATATATAAGTAATATGAACGGTCATCGGGAGATGAAGTGAACAGTCTCTCCCTCATGTATATAATGAAGACCAACCTAAATGAATAAGATATACGAATCAATTTTGCTTTGAGGAGTTACTGCCTGGCCTGACATGGTATCAGAGCCAGCTCCCAAAAATAGTTGTAACTCCCTTCTGCCTAATACTCTTTGTCCTCTACCCCTGTGGAGTCTACCTACTACGCTTTCTGTCCACTGTCTACTGCGCTCACTGTCCCCTCCATAGTTCGCTGCCACTGTCTAACGCATAATCGCTGCCACTGTCTAATGCATAACCATTCTGCCCTTTGTTTCTTTGCATTGAATGAACCCCTGTGGTGAATGCCTAGAGAATATAGCTCCGAATAAAACCTTGCTGAAGTTGTTGGGTCATCCTCAAATGATTGGAATTCTGTGTCTTCCAAAGAGCTGACAAGGGCTCTGAACCGATGCCAATCTTGCAGGAAGCATGTGGGATTGACGGGTTTCAAGTGTGAGTGCGGTTATGTTTTCTGCACTGATATTTGGACAAGCATAGATGCTCGTTTCATTACAAGGAGGTTGGGCATATGGAGATGATTTTTATCGATTTTACATGACAAGCTACGCTGATATGGTGATTTTACCAGGCAAAGCTGGGTACGATTTTTATTTTAAATCGATTTTACATGACAAGATACGCTGATATGGTGATTTCATTGTAAAGCTGGTCCGACCTGCCGGATCATTGTATTTACGCTGACATTCCTGCTGCATGGTATCCAATGTGTTGAAGTTTTAGGCATTATATTAACGCTGGCATGGAATTGTGAACGGTTGGTTAGCATATTCACGCTGGTACTATAACGCTATTTTGGTATGCCATACGTTGAACGTTGTTTTGGCATTGTATTAACGTTGTTTTGGTATGCCATATGTTGAACGTTGTTTTGGCATTGTATTAATGCTGTTTTCGTATGCCATACGTTGAACGTTGTTTTGGGACATTGGTAAGCCATGCAAAATATGTTAAAAGAGTGTGTGAGTTGATGCGTATGTGAGTTGAGCCATCCGTTGAATGTACATGGTGTATTGAGCTATTTTGGTACGCTACCTATGAAGCTTTGTCCTATGATGTGAGTTGAGCCCTGATTTTGTGCATGTTTTAAAATCGCCGCTGTGTGTTAAATTTTTTTGAAGGGTTGCATTGGGTGATCAATGTAAAAAGAAACCGGTATATATTTTTGAATAGTGCCGATATATATGTCTTGGGTATTGACATTTGCTCTCAAGTTGAGTTTGTTGTCCAGTCTTATTAGAACTATATTTTTTTCCCATTAAGAGTAAAAGTTTTGCAGCAGAATTTTTTTTTGTTACAATATGCATTCAATCATATCCATCGTGGGAATAGTTCTCACTGGCAAAGAGAGATATCCTGAGTGGTCCCGGATGATAAAACACACACTCATTTTCAATGAGTTGTGGAAAGGAGTGTGTGTTGGAGACGGAGACAAAGAGCCAAAACAGCCTACCTCACACAAAGAGCTCATCATCTAGGAAAACAAGAACATCAAAGCTTATGCGTTAATCGTAGCATCTATAAATGAAGAGGTGAGTTGCCATATTTAGCCATTTTCAACTGCTTTTGAAGCCTTACAAAAGCTGAAAGAACTCTATGACTTGAAGTTGTTCAACTCGTGATTAAACTCTTCACTCTTGAACTACAAAATAATGATCCTCTTGCTCTTGCATCTGAAGTAAAGTCTATAATGCATGATATCAAATCCACTAAGGTTGAATTGGATATTCCTCTTATCACTTTTCTCAAAGCACTTTATCCTACTTACTCCAATTATCTTGAGTCATTG
>APFE030276802.1:5182-38296 GCA_000404065.3 Pinus taeda
TACATTATGACCCCTTAGACTCCTATATATAGAAAGGAGGTATTTTCATTTGTATCATCCAAGAATTGTTCATTTATGTAATGTAAAGGAGGTTGCCCCCTCGAAGAGGTTGAATTATAATGCGTTGATCTATCTTTTCCATCTTTTTTGAGCTGGTTTCATAACCATATATGAGAGAAACCATTAACAAACCATAACAAAAGTCATATCAATCAACACAAACACACACATCATGAGTAACAAACACATGAGACATAGAGGTTTTACGTGGAAACCCTTTTGGAAAAAGGCCACCAAATCTTGTTGTTATTGATGTAAACATAAGAGAACCTAAGCTATTATATCAATTTATTTTTGAGCCACCACTCACAGGAACCACCAACTCCCTTTGATTATTTACTAGCACCCACTAGCAAGAAGCACCATCTCCCTCTTTTTGCAGACACCTGATCAACCTCGTAGAAGCACAATTTAAAGCACCAACTTCATGGATTTGTTGCAAGCACCAAATTGTAGCTCCTTGGATTTATACAAGCACCAAATTGCAAGAGGAACCAACCCCCAAGCCTTCTCAGACACCCATTATAGATGGAAGCACCAACTTCCTATATGCAAGCTCCAACCCACACTCAAAATAAATCCTTCTACTCATTGTAATTGGCTGCCACTCTCCTTGATATCAGTTTTGTTCTCCTCATCCATTGGCCCACACAACATTCTATGTCATCTTCTTATTCTGCAACAACATACTGTTATGCTCGATAGTCTACACTAATACACAATACTTTATGCACTCCGCCCACTCTGCAACAACATACTCACTTGAGATCTCTACTCTCAACCCTCTTCTCTCAACACATATAGTTAACACACATCCCTTCTATTCCACATGCTCTTCTTGGCCTCTTCTGTTTGTAGGATTTTCTTAACCTCTCACCCAGCGACACAGGCTCTTGGTGTCTCTTATCACTACATAGGCACTCTCAACCTCTTCTTTGTAGCACAGGCTCTTCTTGGCATCTCACCAAGAAAAACAGGCTCTCGAGGTCTCTTTCCACTACATAGGCACTCTCAACCTCTTCATTGTAACATAATCTCACTCAACCTTTCCTAAATAACGCACTCACATCCACATAGCTCTCCGCATAGCTCACTGGAAAATATGTTCCATTCCAACAAATTTCTCAGCTACAATCCTGGGTTTTGTTTCACTCTTGCGTTGTCTCTTTCAACCATCACTCTATCATTCACACTAATTAAGAGTACTCCTATGTTGATTTTCATGTTGTTGTTACATCAAAATACCTGATCTCTTTAGCCACATTAATCATTGGGAATGGGATCTTGAGTGTTTCCAAGATGAGAAATAAATCCTTAGTCAACTTTCACACTCCAACGAGGCTCTCCATGCTTATTAATGGCTCATACAGGTTTATAGGTACTTCGACAAGGCTTCTAATTTCTTAATTTAATTCCATGAGGCATGCATGGGAGATTAGAGGTGGCTTACTTCTTAGCTCATGACAGGATCCATTAAATCATCTGTGCAATCGTGGTCCTCACTACCTTGACTTAGTGATCTCTGTAGTCATCATTACTCTTATGAAACTAACTTTACCAAGCACATTTACTTAGCGATCGACTCGTTGATCCTTGACTTATTTTTTGCTATAATATCATAGCTCAATCATTTCGTAACTTTTATTAAAGTGACCTTACAAAATTGCGAGGCTATGATTAGCCTTTATCCCCTTTTAATTATCCTATTTTTTTTTTCAGCCATAGGACCATATGTTGTGACCGACAGATTCATACACCACTATATTGGAATTTTAGAGCCCTGCATCCTAGGGGCCTATATCCTTTTGTATTTTCTCTCCATCCTTGGTTCTTTGGGCTTCCACAACCAAGTGCCACCAACATCGAAGCTCCCAGGCATCTTAAATTTCTTCAAATTACAATTACGGAGATGTTACTAAATCTCCAACCTCCAAAATATCTATGTGGTGTCTCCACAACACATATGTGATGGGCCCTCCTCTATGCCCTTTGTTCTTAGAAACACCATCATCATAGCTCCCAAGCATCAGAAAATTTCTCAAAATTTAATTATAATGAAGTTACGAAATATCTAGTGTCTAAAATATCGACCTGGAATCCATAGTTCTTGGGTGCTAATCCTTTCTATACGCCCTTATTTCTTTGGGTCTCCATTACAAAATGCTAATAAACATCAGAGCTCCATGTATCAGGACTTTCTCCAAAATGAAACTACATAGAAGTTAAGAAATCTCGACCTTTGATATTCCAACCTCTGAAGTGACATCATGTTGTTGTCATCATCCCCACATGGCGTCTCCTTAGTGATGACATGTGTCAGCAAGATTTTCCCCATTAGGCAACCCAATAGTGTTGATTCTAATTGCCATGTGTCCTTCGGACTGCCACTTCCTACGGATGTCAACTACCATCGTCATCTCCTTAGGACCAATCAATTTTTGCCATGTATCCTATGAGATGAGAGATAAAGGGTCCCTATTTCTTTGGTTTTCTAAATAAATTCCCTTATAATTCTTCTTCCCTAAAACCCTTGGTGCTTTTCAAAAGAATGCAATTAACACTAAGTTACAAAATCCTGAAGTTCCAAGGTTCTGATATTCACCTAATCTAATATTCGGCCCTACTCTGATATTCACCTCCTCTAATATTTGGCCCTCCTCCGATATTTTACTCTTCCAATATTCACCTACTTTCTGAGGTCCCAAATATCCGAGGATCAGATCCCTAATATCAAATCAAAACTTTCTCAAAAATAAATTATACAAAATCTTCGACCTCTAATATTATGACATTCTCTAGGATCTGATATTACTTACCTTCCAAGGTCCCGAGACTCTGACCTTCTGAAATTCAACCTTCTAATATTTCGACCTTCTAAGATTCAACCCTTCTGATGTCCTGAGGTCCTGAAGTTTGGGGTCCTGATGTTCCAACCTGATTATGATATTTGGTCTCTGAAATTCGGTCTACTCCTAAGGACTTCAAGGTCATTTCTTTGACTATCAAAAACTTTTGATCTAGTTGGCCATTTATGGACTTCCACATACCGATGGAAAGAACTTTCTGACTATTAGCCAACTTTGCTAACTCCAAGAGTATCTGAGTTGATCTCTTGAGGTAGAATCTTGTCCAAAATCTAGGACTCCAAACCATCATATCCATCATTTTATGGCTTCTCCAATAATCCTTCTACTGTGATTATTCTCTATAAATTATTACAGCAGCCATGAGACTCACCCTTAGCATGACACATCAAGCACATCAATGCTAGAATCTACAACTATCACAACTAGCCTAGTGGTCATCAATCCTGACTTGCCCAACACATAGATCCATTATAATATGGTTGACATCAATGCTAACACACTTGCTAACTATTAGGAAATTCCAACTTCCAAACTTGATCTCCCAGCATGACTGATGACATCAATGCTAGCACACTTACTGCCATTAGCAAGACATAAAATGCCTATTGTCCAACAATCTTCCCCTTCGGCATTGATGATAACACATATTCACTTCTCCACATTGATGTCCAATCCTAATGCTTCTTCACATCTAATTGCATGAGCCACCAATAGCATTATTTCCTCTGCTTGGGCCATCACAACTTTCTCTCTAATAAGATTCCGCCCCCTTTGACGTTAATGGTAAAGGGCTACATGCTGCTTTATATTCCTAGTGGATAGTTGGCATTGTCTGTCTTGCTATTTGGAAGTAAGTGTGTTTCTGTTGATGTCAATAGTCATGATGGGAGATCAAGTTGGGTAGTTGGCATTGCCTGATAGTTAGCAAGATTGTTGGCATTGATCTCATCCAAATTAGCATTGATTTCAACAATCATGTTGGGATATCAAATTGGGTAGTTGGCATTTCTGGACAATTAGCAAGTGTGCTTGCATTGATGTCAATCACATTAGCATGGATGTATGTTCTAGGAAAGACAACATTGATGACCAATAGGATAACTGTGATAACAATAGATGCTAGCATTAATGTGCTTGATGTGTCAAGCTCAGCGGGACTGTCATGATTGTTTCAGTACTTTGTAGAGAATCATCATAGTAGCAGGCTTATTGGATAAGCCATAAAATGATTGTTATGATGGTTGGGAGTCCCAAACTTTGGATGAGATTTTACCTCAAAAGATTAGCTCAGATAATCTTGGAGTTAGAAAAATTGGTTAGTGCTCGAAAATATCTTTCTAAAGTTATGTGAAACTACACAAGTGGCCATCATGATCATAAGTTATTGATAGCCGAAGAAAGGACCTTGATGTAGGTTTTAACCCTGTACAGAAATTAGTTGCATATGAATTCTAAAACATAGAAAATAAACAATAGTGAGAGCATAACACATAAAACACATATACACAGAGATTTTCCCCTCGATCCCAAAATGGGACTACCAGTTTGATTTTTCATTATGTTCCTTTTAATGTTACAATACATATTTATACATGCTAAAGCATCCAATACCATGGACCGAAAACCATCGCGTCCAAAACCATGGACCAAAAACCATCGCATCCAAAAACATGTGAGGAAATCATGCACAAAACCATAAGTGGGTCTACCCAACTTAACATAGGTTCCAAAACCAAAATTTTCTGGGGCACTACCTCAAACCCCATAGAGTGGGGTTACCTACAACCCTCAAACCCCCTATGATCCCCTTATTGCACAATCGACGCAATGAAGAGGGGGCTCTGCCCCCCCTCTAACCCCCCAATTAACTACGTGAGCTAGTCATGGAAAGAATATAGAACAACCTAACACTTAAATTCTTTAGGAGTAGGCCAAATTTCAGAGGCCAAACACCAGAGTAGGCCAAACATTAGAAGCAAGGTAGAACATCGAGACCTTGAACTTTAGGACCTTGGGATGTCAGAAGGGCTGAATCTCGAAAGGTCGAAATATTAGAAGGCTGAATTTCAGAGGGTCAGGATCTTGGGACCTCAGAAGGTAAGGAATATCAAGGCTTAGAGAATACTGAAATACTATAGGTCAGAGACTTTGTATAATTGATTTTTGAGAATGTTTTGATCAGATATCAAGGAGCCAATCCTCGGATCTTCGGGACCTCAAAAAGTAGGAGAATATTGGAGTGGGTCCAAATATTAGAGTAGGTGAATATCAGAACCTTGAAACTTTTGGATTTCGTAATTTTGTGTTACTTGAATTCTTTTGAAAATTGTCGAAGGTTACGGGGAACAAGAATTACAAATGAATTCATTTGCAAAGCCAAAGAATGAAGGATCCTTTCTCTCTCTTGTGTCATGACACATTGAAACAATTGATTGGTCCTCAGGAGCTGGTGGTGGAAGATGAAATGAGTAGGACATGGTAGTACGAGGGACATGTGGAAGTCATAATCAACACTAATGGGTGACCTAATGGGGAAAATATGGATGACATCTATCACCACTAAGGAGATTCCACATGGATATGATGACAAGAGCATGACGACATTTCAGAGGTTAGAATCTTAGAGGTCAAGCTTTCATAACTTCTCCATAATTTCATTTTGGAGAAAGTCTTAATACATGGAACTTTGATGTTGATGGATGTTTGGTTGTGGAGACCTAAAGAACCAAGGGCGCATAGAAGGTCTTCACACTTGAGATCTATGGAGATGTCACGTGCGTATTTCAAACCCTAGATATTTCATAACTCTGTTATAAATGATTTTTGAGAAACATTATGATGCCTGGGAGCTCTAATGTTGGTGGCACTTGGTTATGGAAGCCCAAACAACCAAGAGAGCAGAGCAAGGCTTAGAACCTAAGTGTTGTGGAGATTCCATGTGAGTATTTCAAAGGTTCAATATTTTGTAACATCTCCATAATTATAATTCAAAGAAAATTCTTATGCCTGGGAGCTCTGATGTTGGTTGTGCTTGGTTGTGGAAGGCTAAAGAACCAACGGGAGAGAGAAAATATACAAGGATATACATACCCAACAGGATCCTCAAGGAATTAGCACTTGAGTGCTATGCTACTGGTCACAAATCCTAGTCCCATGGAGGAAATGTGATAAGGGGCTAAAGGCCAATCGAGATCTCGTAATATGGTAAGCTCATGTTAATAAAACTATGATATGTAGGGATCAAGAATTCTAATACAGTGGTGTATGAAGTTGTTGGTCACAACACATGGTCCTATGGTTGAAAAACAAAAAGATGCTAAGAAAAAGGGGCTAAAGGCTAATCAGAGGATCACAATTTTGTAAGGTCACTTTAATAAAAGTTACAAAATGATTGAGCTTTGATATTGCAACACAGAAGAAGTCAAGGATGAAGGAGTCGGCAACTAAGTAAATGTGCTTGGTAAGGTTGGCATCGTAGGAGTAATTTCGACTGTAGGGATTGTTGAGACAAGGTAGTGAGGACCACAATTGCACAGATGATTTAATGGAGCCTGACATGAGATAAGAAGTAAGCCACCTTTGATATCCCATGCACGCCTCATGGAATTAAATGGAGAACATCGAATCCATGCTGAAGTACCTTTCAAGCTCTGTGATCCATTAGTAAGCATGGAGAGCCTCGTTGGAGTGTGCAGGTTGACTGTGGATTTATTTCTCAACATGAAAACTCTTAGGAGCCCATTCCCAATGTTTAATGTTGTTGAAGTGTTGGGTATACGACCAAAGTCCCACATTGACTAGAAGTGGGGAGGATCATGGGTATATAAGGATGGACAAATATCTCCATTGGTATGAGGCCTTTTGGGGTATGTCTAAAAGCAAATCCATGAGGGCTTAGACCCAAAGTGGACAATATCATACCATTGTGGAGATATGTGGTGTCCAGAGTCCTTAGAAGTGGTATCGGAGCCATGCTGCTGAAGTTAGCCAAGTGGATGAATCCTCAGAATGCCGAACGAAGGTGGTGGGCATTGGTAATATCACGATGGGATCTGTGGATGAGCTCGGTTAGACAGGCGGTGTGCTCCGGATTCTTCATGGACGTGTCCTAGTCCCAACACGGTGAAGAGGAGTTGACCTAGGAGAGAGAAAGCTCTTGAGGCAGGTGGTGTTCCATGTAAGGTGTGTGCTTCCAAACGCATTGGAGTGGGGAATCCTGGTTGGTGGAGAGTGGATGGATGGATAATCGTTTGAGGGGAGGCTCGATGGTCCTTTGCTCAAGGGGAGGATTGTTGGGTATATGAACAAAGTCCCACATTGACTAGAAGTGGGGAGGATCATGGGTATATAAGGATGGACAAATATCTCCATTAGTATGAGGCCTTTTGGGGTATGTCTAAAAGCAAATCCATGAGGGCTTAGACCCAAAGTGGACAATATCATACCATTGTGGAGATATGTGGTGTCTAGAGTCCTTACATGAAGAGCTTAGGTAGTTTGATGCAACAAAAACATGGACAACAATCCAAGAGTATTCTTGGTTAGTGTGAATGGTAGAGTGATGGTTGATAGAGACATCACATGAGTGAAACAAAGCCCAATATTACAATTGATAAGTGTGGTGGAATGCAACATAGTTTTTAGTGAGTTGTGTGGAGAGTTTTGTGGATGTGAGTGTGCTGCTAAAGAGAGACTGAATGATCTTATGCTGCAAAGAAGAGGCTAAGAGTGCCTATGTAGTGGAAAGACAGCCGGAGAGCATGTGTTGCTAGGTGAGAGGCCGAGAAGAGCCTAGGATTCAATGAAGAGGCTGAGAGTTCCTATGCAGTGGAAATATACCTCGAGAGCCTGTGCTACTTGGTGAGAGGCTGAGGAGAGAATGTGAACAGAAGATGCTGATAAAATCCTGTGGAACAAAAGGTGCCAAGTGCTGACTATATGTAGAAATTCCCACTATAGATCAACATATTATGCAATATACTAAAGAAAAATACAAGATCTACTTCTACAACAAACTTGCGGAAGCTTAATAGATTATGAGCAAGATCAAACAGAACACATATAACAAATGAAGAAAAATTAATCACACATGAACACAGAAGAATACTTTGGGAAAGCCTTAGCTAGAAACCCTGATCTCTGTATTATCATACAAGTGGAAATATGTTCATATTACATAAAGCATCAACTCACAAGCTATCCTGCTCTTAGTACAATCTAACAATATAGCTCACAGACTTACTAGACACAAGATATTCCTTTCCTTAGCCCTCCAAGCCTCCTATTTCCTTGCACAATTTTCCTTGGGGTGCAATGCTTCCACATGTGTGAATTGGCCTCATCACACACTCATCAAACCGAAAAGTAACTGCGCAATCTCCAAAGAATGAATTCCTTCTGCATGTAAGAGATATCCTCCATGGAATACTCCTACAACTGATAGTACACTGTCCCATCTTCTAATCTCAACTGGGTCTTTGTCTGAACTGACATGCATGAGTTATTCAATTATCTGAACTGCAGCAGTTACATGCATGCATGCATTAACTAACTAAACTCACAATTATTTCATAAAACTATTTTAACTAATCTAATTGGACTTAACTCATATAACTGAGCTAACTAATTACAAATCAAAGTACAACTCATCCTAATCTCCTTTAATCAAGGGATAACTTCCTCAATCAATGGAGAAACTGTTGCATGTCTTCACATAGACTTCATGTTTGATTTTCTACAACTAATTAGCTTAAGATGAATTAATTAATTATTTTACAAATGGCTACTAAGATCAAACTTGAATTTTAATTCTCAATTTTAGCTTAGGGACTAACTAAAATTGGAATATATCTCGAAATGCTATTTATAGCAGTGCTAATTTTAACATTTCCTGTTGCTATTTTCAACAGTCCCTCTCAACAAGAAAGGGATTATCAGTAACCCCAATCTTATCTCTGTGGAACTCGAACTTGAATTTTGACAATGTCTTAGTCAAAATATCTGCATCCTGTTCCTCGGTCAAAAAATACAACAACAACATCATCCTCTTGACCACACAGTCTCGAAGATGGTGATACCGGATATTAATGTGCTTGGACCTGTCATGAAAAACTAGATTCTCAGAGAGTTTTATACAACTCTGATTATCGCAGTAGATCACAGGGATCCATCCTTTGACCAAACAATCCCACTAGAATCTTCTGCATCCAAATGGCCTTGAATCCTGCTTGAATGGCAACCATGTATTCAGCCTCTACTAAGCTAAGTGCAACTAACCTTTGTTTCCTGCTATACCAGGAAACTGTTGTTGAACCAAGGTTGAATATTCCTCCAGAAGTGCTCTTCTGGTTTGATGGAATCCCTACACAATCTGCACCTGTGAAGCCCTGAAGCTTCACTCCCTTTGTCTGTTTTTACCACAATCCATACTGAGATGTGCCTTTGAGGTATCTCAGCATATGCTTCACTGCCTTCCAAAATAGCTTGGTAGACTGAACCATAGCTTGACTCAGCTGGTTCACCGCAAAGCATAAGTCTAGTTGTGTGTTCACTAGATACATAAGTGAACCCACAAGCTTCTGATAAATAGTAGCAGCTACTACCTCACTTGAAGTAACATCCTCCTTCCTCTACTTCCCAGATAGAGGAGTCTGCATGGGATTGCACTTCTCCATGTGGAAGCGCCAGAGTATCTCATTGCATACTTGCTTTGAGACACAAATACTTCCCCATCTTTCTGCCACACTTCCATGCCTAGAAGGTAGTGCATAAGACCCATGTATTTCATCTTGAACTCTCTTGTAAGGTCCTCCTTGCAAGACTTGATCAACTTATCATCACTTGTCAAAATCAGATCATCCACATAAAGAACAATGATCAATGGCTTATCTTCTACCATGATGTGGTAAAGGTTTGCTTCTGCTTCACTCTTGGTGAAGCCCAACCCGGTGAAATAGCTATTGATCCTAGTGTACCAAGCACAAGGTGCTTGTGACTTATGATCGAAGGTATCAAAACCTTTCGGCTACTCAATGTACACCTCTTCCTCAATATTCCCATTGACGAACATGGTCTTCACATCCATCTGATGGATCTTCCAACCCATCTGAGTTGATAGTGCCAACATCGATCTGATAGATGAGTACCTTGATACAAGAGCAAAGGTCTCATCGTAGTCGATCCCCTTGACCTGTGAGAAACCACGGGCAACAAACCTTGCCTTATGTTTCTCAACATTGCCATCCATTGCCTACTTTACCTTGTAAAGCCATCTAGAACTCACCACCGACTTGTCCTGAGGTCTTGGGACAACATCCCACACACTATTCTGAATGATAGAGTTGTACTCCTCTACCATTGCATCAAGACAGACTGGTTTCTGCACTGCCTCCTTGAATGAAGAAGGTTCGATCTTTACACACTCCCCACTAGGGCCATGTAACCAGTGTACTGCTCGAGTGACCTCATTTATTTGCGCTGAGAAGATGGTTGTCCCACATTCTCTCACGCATCCATCATCAACCTGTCAGCTTCCCTGGAGCATTTTTGCCCATATCTGGAACACTTAGTATGAGTGGATGTCTCCTCTCCTGGATCTTTTGCATGCGACTGCTCCACATCAATTTAAGGCTTCTCCTCCTTAGGAACTGAAAGTTCCTCCTCTGCATGCAACTTGAGCTCCCTCTCAAGTGGTACTCGCATGTCTTTTTTCTCATCAAAATTTAGATCTTTGTGTACCACTGTCCTCTAACTGGTAGGTAGGAACACCTGATATTTGTCGGGTGTATCAGTGTACCCCACAAGTATCCCCAACTTAGTTGTTGGATCTAGCTTCCTCTGGGCATCTTTTGTCACATGGAAATAAACCAATGATCCAAAGTTCCTAAAGTGACTCACATCTGGTTTCTTCCCAGAAATGGCCTCGATAGGTGTCTTCATTCCCAGTATACGGTGCGGGCTTCCGCTCTGCAAGTATACTATTGTATTGCATTCCTCAGCCCACAAATGAAGTGGTAGGCTTTGGTCATGCAATATCACTTGAGCTTCTCCCACAATCAATTTGTTATTCCTTTTGATCACCCCATTCTGGTCTAGCTTATGGGGTACCATCAACTCCTGTTTAATTCCTTCTCTAGTGTAGAAGTCCTTAAAATATTGGGAGACATACTCTCCACCATTGTTGCTATGCAAGGCTTTTATTTTCTTTCCAGATTCTTTCTCTGCCAAGGCTTTAAACTCATAAAACCTCAAGAAGGTCTGATCCTTCTTTTACATAACGTAGATCCAACATCTACGAGAAAAATCATCAATAAAAATAACATAGTACCTTTGTTTAGCGGTGGAGGCTGTAGACAATGGTCCACAAACATCTATGTGAACTCGCTCCAGGATTGCTCCAGCTCTACTGTCACAATCCTGAAAGGAATATTTCACATACTTACCCAAGGTACAACCTTTGCATGTATCTGTCTACTCCAGTTTTCCCTTGGGAAGTCCAGTAGTAATCTGGTACATGATATTCAAGGCCCCATGGTGCAAGTGGCCCAATCTTCTAAGCCGTAGCTCACCAACATCTTGGCTTTGCACCACCTCTGCTTTGGAACTCAATGCAGCACAGTTGTCTACCTCTAGCTTGTAGAGATTCTTTACTCGAATCCCAATCCTCTTGGTCTGTCCAGTACCGATATGCCTCAGAAATACATTTCCTTTACTAAAGACTATATCATAGCCTTTATCTTCTAGCATAGCGACAGACACAAGATTCTTCTTCAGAACTGATACATACTTTAGATCAGTCAGGGTGAGAGGAGCTCTATGCTATTGGCATTATGATACATGTATTTTCCTTAATGGAAACTCACTCAGATGAAAGATTGTAGTATAGCAGGTAAACAACAAAGACTTACACATTAGTCTTCACAAAATGAAGAAATAGAGGTATACACAGTTTCACTGTTAACTAAGCTGCGTATACACACAGGTTCACTGAATACAAGTCACATATATGTACACATGCACTTTCACAGAAGGCAAAGCGTGAATACCTTGGAAATCTAAGTTTCTGGTTCGAGGTATTTGATCCATGGTATTGGTCCAAGGTATCTGGTCCGAGGTATTGACCCTAGGTATTTGGACCAAGGTATTGGTCCTAAGTGGTTTTGGTCCATGGTATTGAGAAAGGCCTAAAAAACTATAAAAGGAGGAGAAGATCATTAGGCCAAGGTGTGTAAGTATCAAATATCTAATGAATTGTGAGATCTAGTATGTAGGTTATTGGGTTATGGTGCATTGTTGGATCTGAACCAAGGATGAACCTTAGTAGATGTTGAGGGATTAGATCTAATGATGGATCAAGATCTTAAGGCATAAAATGAACTATCATTATGCATTTTTGCTCATATATATTCTAGATCTAAATACTGACGTATATATTATTCTGTAAATGATATGATCTAGGTATAACTAACGTCTGGAGTAGATGCATAACTCTTAATTTATATTTACAGATGTATATGCTAGTTGGCTTTGAGAAAAGCACGTATACACATAGGTTTGACACATGGAAATAGTGTATACCTTTTAAAATATGTTTAAGTTGTTTCTCTTTACTGTTGCAGAGTTCTGAGTTCTGGTTTGAGTTTTGGTTACTGTATTTTGGTGACAATATTCTGAATGATTAGATTGATGGGTTGTCTAAGTGAATGATTGATTCGATTGTGGTTGGTTCAAAAGGTGATTGGTTGATGCAGATGTATTTGATGATTGAATGATGTTATTGATGGATCAAGTCTGAAAATTTATGAAATGTGGTCCCTGGAGGAAGAGAGAAGGTCATAGCCTTCTGTGGGTCGGAGCCTACATACTAGCAAACATATCAGCTAGTACAAGAGCTAGGGGGTTGTAGCTCCCTTCTAGGATAAGCTATCGAACAAGAGAAGGTTATAACCTTCTACAGGTAGAATCCTACGTACTAGTATAAGTCTCCACCAATACAAAAATTGTAAACATATTTTCTTATTATTAAAAGAAGACAGAGACGACAGTAGCAGGTGGTTTTCACCCACATTGGGTTTCCACCTTATATCTTGGTGTTCATGTTTGTTGCTTATGTGTGATACTTTATTCCGCTTTTTCTGCACTGTCTAATGAATTCCTGATATACTGGTTAGAGTTCAATGCATGATAAATTGGGTAAATCAAAAGATCTTTGAATATACATTGGTTGCCTTAAGGACAGTCGCATATACATGCTAGTTCACTTAACTGAAGTGGCATATACAAATCTATTTTGAAAATTAAATTATTGATCTGATAATATTGATTCACACCCACCCCCCCCTCTCAGTATTATTTCCAACAATTGGTATCAGAGCAGGTCCTTCAGAAAAAGCTTCATCGCTTGAAGGAAGATCCATCATCATGAGTAATCAAGAAAGCGGGGGATCCATCAAACCGCTAATCTTTGATGGGAGAAAATTTGTTTATTGGAAGATAAGAACCACAACTTATCTTCAATCGCTTGGAACATATGTCTCGTAAATCGTGGAAGGAGGGTGTACATTTTCACCAGTGATTCCTATAGATACGACAGGTAAAAAGAAATATGAAACCAATGCTAAGGCTGCCAATACATTATTGGGAATTCTCTCACAATCAGAGTTTGTCAAAGTTATGCAGCTCAAATCAACCAAATAAGTATGGAACAAAATCGTTCTAATCTATGAAGGAGATTCTCAGGTAAAACATGCTAAACTGCAAACTCTCAGAATTCAATATGAAACTCTTAAGATGCACAATGATGAAAGTATAGCTAGTTACTTCTTATGTATAGATGAGGTTGTTAATTGCATGAAGCATCTGGGTGAAGAGATAAAGGAAGTTACCTTAGTTGAGAAAGTTTTAAGGTCCTTGTCTTTTAAATTTGAATCAAAACTATCTACCATAGAAGAAAAACAAGATCTATAGAATATTACTATGACACAGCTTCAAAAAATCTTAACTACCTTTGAGATGAGAAAGGGAGGCCCATCAGATATGAGAGAAGTCACATTTAAAGCTTCAACGAAAGGAAAAGAAGAACTCAATGAATCATGACATATTTCATGAGAAGAATATGAAGTAAACTTTGTCAAGAAGCTTTAACGGGGTTCTGGAAGATTCAAAGGTAAACTGCCTTTTAAATGTTTTTCTTGTGGTAGAGTCAGTCATTATGCTACCAAATGTCCTCATAAAGATAAATGTGAAAAAGGGAAGGAATTTGCAAAATGGAATAGAAAACAAAGTGTAAGTGAAAACAACTACTTACTCATGAAGATAGCGATGGTTTATCAAATAGTGATGAAGATGAAAATAGTAATGACTATAGACTTCTGATGGCTTATGAAGATGATAATTTTTGGGATGCTTTAGATGAAGATGGCCTTTATGAAGAAATATCTAAACTCAAAATATGTTTAGAAGAAAATAATATGATTATAGATACCTTGACCTACCAACTTGCTGAAAGAGAAAAACCCAATGAAAAACTAGAATGTGAAATTGTGGGTCTAAGAAAGGATCTTGAGAAACAAAAGCTCTCAATCTTAGATTTGCTAAAGGATTAGAAACCTTAAATGAAGTTATCAAAGTGCGGCATTCTTCTATGATAAAGACAGGTCTTGGATATACTGAAGAAGCATCTTAATCACAGAAGTTGTCAACCTCCACTAAAAGCTATCTTGATGCAGCAAAGAACAGTGAACAATATGACAATCGTCAGCAAAAGCATAAAGCAGATCACCAAGCAAATCAAGATCCATTTACTTCAAGGATGAATAAGCCACAACCAACCTCAGGTAAATCATACTCAATTTTCTTCAAATATGAATATTTATAGAAACTACAATCACCAGGTCAATAGATTTAATAATCGTAGGAAATTCTTTAATGGTCAATGTTTTTCATGTCATAAATTTGGACACAAAGCTACTCAATGTGTTGCTTACAAGACCATCATGACTAGAGGAGCATGGAATCAAAGGAATGTGATTGGGATCAAGAAAATTTCCTACAATAACTTTTCTCTTCTTGAAAATGAAATAGAATGCTCAATCTGTGACAACTTCGGCCATGAAGAATCTGAATGTAGGAGTAAATTTTTGCAAATATTTCAAAAGGAGCAAACTCCATTAAATCCAAAAATATGGAGAAAGAAAGAACCACAAAAAAAAAGATGTGGTATAGCCTTGTATGCAGAAGGATAGGAAAATCAGTGGCACATCGACAGTGGATGCTCAAAACACATGACAGGTGACAAAGAAAAACTTCACTCATATAATGCCTTGGAAAAGGAAAAGAATTTATCATTTGGAATTGACACTCTTGCTGTCATAAAAGGTAAAGGCTCTATTTTCTTGAAAGAAAAGGTTAAAGCTGGGAACGTTATGTATGTTGATGGTCTA
Source organism: Pinus taeda (assembly GCA_000404065.3). Taxonomy (NCBI): domain Eukaryota; kingdom Viridiplantae; phylum Streptophyta; class Pinopsida; order Pinales; family Pinaceae; genus Pinus; species Pinus taeda. Next base: position 20,550 of record APFE030276802.1, read on the forward strand.
AAGCATAACCTATTGAGTGTCAGTCAAATGTGTGATCAAGGACATGAAATGGTATTTCGATCAAATGGATGTGTTGTTCATGAGCTTGATACAAGAGAAACCGTGATCAAAGGTACAAGAACTCCAAACAACCTATACATACTCAAGGGAGGACAACAACAATGCTATCTAAGCAAAAATGATGAAAACTGGCTATGGCACAAAAGATTGGGGCATCTAAGATTTTCTCAAATAAGAAAAGCATGAAGATTCCAGGCTATTCGTGATCTTCCTAATATCAACATTCCTAAAATTACAATATGAAAATCATGTCAATTTGGTAAGAAAACCATATCTCACTTCATTGAAAAAGAAGGGTTAGCTAGTAAGCCTCTTGAACTTGTTCATACTGATTTATGTGGACCATCAAGGAAAAATCCACCTCATGGAGAAGAATAATTTATATTGTTCATTGATGATTTTTCCATAATGTGTTAGATAGGCCTTCTAAAGCATAAAGATGAAGCATTTGAAAAATTCAAAGCCTTCAAAGATTTGGTTGAAAATGAATCAGATTGTAATCAAATGCCTCAGATCTGATTGAGGAGGGGAATTTACCTCAGATGAGTTCTTTTACTTTTGTGAAAAACATGGAATAAAAAGGAAGTTCTCCACTGCAAGGACTCCTTAGCAAAATGGAGCGGTAGAAAGAATGAACAAAAATGTTCAACAAATGGCTCAAGCTATGCTAAATGAATCTGGAACTCCTGTAACCTTCTGGGGTGAAGCTGCATTCGTCATCATCACTATTCTCAACCAAGAAAATGTTTAGGTAAGCAACATTCAAACTCCACATGAACTTTGGTATGGTAAGACTCCTACTGTAAAATACTTCAAAGTTTTTGGAAGCAAATGTTACATCAAAAGGGTTGATGAAAATTTTGGTAAATTTGAACCTAGAGCAGATGAAGGTATTCTTCTTAGCTACTCTTCCCGAAGTAAAGGATATAAATGTTATAATAAAAGACTTGAGAAAATTATTGAAAGTATTGATGTTGTGATTGATGAAGCATGCAAAAATCTAAAATAGATAAAAACCAAAGATTATGACAATGAAGAAGATGAGGATCATTTTCCCACATCAAATCACATTGATTCTGAAGAAGAAACCAATGAAGCACCAAAAGAAGAGATAACGGTAGAATAAAAGACTTCATCTAGGTATGTTTAGAAAAATCATCGAGAAACTCAAATCTTAGGGGAAAAAGGGGCAGGTGTGCAGACAAGAAGAACTATTCAGAAGCCTCAAGCTATCTAGTCCACCGAACCTCAAAATGTAAATGAAGCATGCAAAGATGAATGTTGGGTCAAGGCCATGAATGAAGAACTTGAGCAAATTGAAAAGAATAATACTTGGGAGTTAGTTCCTAGACCTCATGATAAGAATATCATAGGAACCAAATGTATATTCGAAAACAAGCTGAATAAAAATGGAGAAGTTATTAGAAATAAGGCCAGACTTGTTTGTAAAGGATATGCTCAACAAGAAGGTATAGATTTTGAAGAAACTTTTGCACCTGTTACTAGACTTGAAGCCATAAGAATGTTTCTTGCTCTTTTCAGTTTTCAGAAATTCAAAGCATACCAAATCGATGTAAAATCTACCTTTCTTAATGGAGACTTAGAAGAATAAGTCTATATTGAACAGCCAAAAGGATTCATTCTTGGAAATGATGAAAAACTTGTATACAACCTTAGAAAGGCTCTATATGGTCTAAAACAGGCTCCAGGGGCGTGGTATTACTGTCTTGAAAAACATCTCCACCAATTTTTTTCAAAGGGGTCAGCAAATAGCAATATATATACAAAGATTGACACTAATAAATTGCTAATAGTTGTTGCTTATGTTGATGATATCATTTTTGGTAGCAATGAAGAATCCATGAGTCAGAATTTTGCCTCAGTAATGCAGCAAGAATTTGAAATGTCCTTGCTTGGTGAGCTTACCTATTTTCTTGCTCTACAAGTTCAACAAAATAAAAATGGTATTTTTCTCTCACAAACCAAATATCTCATACAGATCCTGAAAAAGTACAACATGCAAGATTCTAAACCAGTATGTACCCCAATGGTAACAGATGCAGTCTTAGCTCAAATGATGAATCAACAATAGTACATCAACCAACTTACAGAGCCATGATTGGCATTCTACTTTATCTAACAGGTACCCGACCTAACATCATGCATGTAGTGGGAATAGTTGGAAGATTCCAAGCAAATCCAAAGGAATCAAACCTTTAGGTAGTCAAAAGGATTTTCAAATACCTTGAAGGAACACAAAGCTTTGGTTTATGGTATCTTAGAGATATAGATCTTACACTTCATGCATATATATATATATATATGCAGATTGGGCAGGAAGTGTTGATGACAGAAAAGGCACTAGTGGTGGTGCATTCTATATGGGTTCCAGGTTAGTGTCTTGGTTCATCAAGAAACAAAGTTCAATTGCATTATCTACAACTGAAGCATAATACGTGGCTACTGCATCTTGCTGCACACAACTACTTTGGATGATGCAAACCTTACAAGACATTCAGATCACATGTACTCCACCCATCTCCATTCTATGTGATAATACAAGTGCCATCAGTATATCAAAGAATCCAATCATGCACTCCAAGACCAAGCACATACCCATCAAATATCATTTTCTATGTGAACAAGTTCTTGGACAAAAGGTCAAATTGGAGTATGTTCCCTCCAAAGAATAGGTTGCTAATATATAAACTAAACCACTGCCCATAGAGACATTTGAATATCTCAGACAAAAGTTGGGAGTAGTTGTTGCATCATCTTGCTGTTAAATCCCCTTTTTTAGAGAAAGGTGGTTATACGCGAGTTGCATGAAGCGTAGTCGCATACATATGCGAGTTTCTAAGGGCACAATCGCGTATATGTTGGTTTGAAGAAAAGTAGTGGGCCAGGCTCAGGAAAAAGGGGTCTGCTATGGTTTTGTCAATTATCTTCTTTGTTTGATGATGGTTACAGTCTGTTGATAACATGTGGAATTATATTGGTCCTCATAAAGTTGTTGATAACTTGATATATATCTGATTGATGATGATGCTTTGATATCTCTCACTGACATATGAAATGATCAGATTTGACAGTGAACAGGTGGAACAAGTTCAGGGGGAGAACATGGTATGCTTCTAATAAAGTATTGTTCGCATTATGTCTAGAAGTCCTTGGTACCTAATCAATGATGATGAGTTCTTACTTTATGAAGATAGGTTGATACTCACATATGTTTATTATCATGGTTGATGATGTGGGATGTTCTCTAGTGATGATATAATGAAAATTCCTGTGGAAAGATCATGCAGTTCCTAATAATGATGTCTGGTGTTTTCACAGCTTGGAGATATGACATATGGTTAGTTGATTCATGGAAGGTTATAATAAGGGAACGAAGCAAGTTGATCTTGATGTGATCAAAAGGATGAATTGATATATGCCGACATTCTTTGCCAAAGGTTGATGATATTTGGGAACTAATGATGGACATATATAGGTTGTTGGTCTGGATGCTGTTGATGATACAGATCATATGATAGTTGATGATGACTATCATGGTCTTGTTTAAGATATTTGGTCTCTATTACATATACATGTATATCATTTAATGTAAAGGTCATGAAAAGACCTAATTTGTAACCCCACTATGCATGAGATGGATGATGTAATGTTTCTTGTTTTTGTCATGTATAAGCAATTCGTATATCCCCACTTGGTTGGGTGGATGAGTTAAATTTTGTATATCCCGGCTTGGTTGGGAGATGGATGTATGTATGTGTCACTAGTGATAGGAAGGTCATTGGTGATATATGTATAGAGTCATGTTATTCTTTTATAACATCTTTTTGCAGAATTTTCTTGTGCTCAGGGGGAGCATGGACTCTATCATGGGAGCTCAATCAACACACTTTAGCATATCAAAGAATTCACCATTTACTTAGGGGGAACATGACCCTTTGCCCTTAATGTCAAAGGGGCAGAGTGACTTGGTGTGGTTGTTGCCATCAAGTCCAAAGGGGGAGATTGTTGGCATTATGATACAGATATTGTCCTTGATGGCAACTCACTCAAATGAAAGATCATAGTATAGCAAGTAAACAACAAAGAATTACAGATCAGTCTTCAAAAAATGAAGAAAGAGAGGTATATGCAAGTTCACCATTGACCAAGCTACATATACACGCAGGTTCACTGTATACAAGTTGCATATACGTACACACACACTTTCACAAAAGGAAAATCGTGTATACCTTGGAAATGTAAGTTTTTAGTCCAAGGTATTTGGTCCATGGTATTTTGATCCATGGTATTGGTCCAAGGTATCTGATCCGAGGTATTGACCTTAGGTATTTTGTCCAAGGTATTGGTCCTAAGTGGTTTTGGTCCATCATATTGAGAGATGCCTAAAAAACTATAAAACGAGGAAAAGATCATTAGGCCAAGGTGTGCAAGTATCAAATATCTGATGAAGTGTGAGATCTAGCATGAATGTTATTGGGTTATGGTGCATTGCTGGATCTAAACCAAGGATGAACCTTAGTGAATGATGAGGGATTAGATCGAATGATGGATTAGGATCTTAAGGTGTAAAATGAACTATCATTATGTGTATTTGTGCATGTATATTCTAGATCTGAATTGACGCATATATTATTTTGTAAATGATATGATTTGGGTATAATTAAAGTCTAGAATAGCTGCAGAAAACTGAATTTATATTTGCAGATGTATACGCTAGTTGGATTTGAGAAAAGTGCATATACACGTAGATTTGACACACAGAATTAACATATACCTTATAAAATATGTTTCAGTTGTTTCTCTTTACTGTTGCAGAGTTCTGTGTTCTAGTTTGTTCTGGTTAATGTATTATGGTGACAGTATTTTGAATGATCAAATTGATGGGTTGTCTAAGTGAATGATTTATTTGGTTGTGGTTGGTTCAAAATGTGATTGGTTGATGCAGATGTATTTGATGATTGAATGATGTTGTTGATGGATCCAGTCTGAGATTTTATGAAACGTGGTCCCTGGAGGAAGAGAGAAGGTCATAGCCTTTTGTAGGTCGGAGCGTACGTACTAGAAAATATATTGGCTAGTATAAGAGCTAGGGGGTTGTAGCTCCCTTCTAGGAGAAGCTGGAGAACGGGAGAAGGTTGTAACCTTCTACAAGTAGAAGCCTATGTACTGGTATAAGTCTGCACCAATACAAAAATTGTAAACAGATTTTATTATTATTAAAAGAAGATAGAGACAACAACAGTAGGTGGTTTTCACCCACATTGGGTTTCCACCTTATATCTTGGTGTTCATTTGTGTTGCTTATGTGTGATGCTTTATTCTACTTTTACTGCACTGTCTAATGAATTCTTGATATACTGGTTAAAGTTCAACGCATGATAAATTGGGTAAATCAAAAGATATCTGCATATACACTGGTTAGCTTAAGTACAATTGCGTATACATGCTAGTTCACTTAACTGAAGTCGAGTATACAAATCTGCTTTGAAAATTAAATTATTGATCTAATAATATTGATTCACCCCCACTCCTAGTCTTATTTCCAACACATGATCCCTCTGAAACACAACGGTACCTTCACCTGAAACACGATACTTTCCATCATTGCCCATCTCAATCCACATCTGGAGATCCTTCTCCTCTAGGGTACTGAAAAATTTCTTGTCGCCGAACATGTGGAAAGAGGCTCTGTTGTCCAGGTATGAAACACATCCCACCATGGATGAAACCATGCATGCGATGAGAGATAAATCCAACTCGAACTATGAGGCCATTTCCTCATCGTCTGATCCCTTCGAGAATCCCTTCTTGTATTTCTTCTCTGGACAATTCATAACATAATGGCCCACCTCATGATAGTGAAAGCATTGCACTTTCGATTTGTCAAACTTCTTCCCACCATGGGAAGAATTGGATTTGGAATGGGATGCCTTCCCTTTCCCTTTCCTTGCCTTACTCACTAAGTCTATATTTTCTTCATCATCTTGTTTTGATGAAGATCCATCTCTGGTGCTTCTCCTTTTATCCTCCTCTATTAGATCTAACCAAAGTCGTTCCCAATCTGGCAGTTTCTCTCTTTCATTTACCGAGTCTTGGTAGCTATGCTAGCTCTTGAGAAGACTGAGGAGAGAAAGACTCACCATGACATCATCGTCCGTCATGATCCCTACACTTCCAATCTCATCCTTGTAGGTGGTGAGCTTGTTTAGATATGTAGAGATTGTGTCACCATTTTCACACTTGATTTTCTGAAGCTTGTCTTTCAGCGCCAGCTTCCTCTGATCATTGCTGTTCTGATATAGATCTTTCAATGTTTTCCACATTGAAAACAGTGTCTCCTTCCCATGGAGGCTCAAGACAACGTGGTCTTGAACTCCCTCCAAGAGGATTCTCCTCGCTCTAGCCACACATTTCTTCCATTCCGCCAATTTTGTAGCATTAGCTACTGTCAGCTTGGGGACTTCTTGATCAATGAATTCCTTTAGACCGTTGTCCTCTTATACTGCTTCCATGTGATCCTTCCAGGTTATATAATTCAAGCTTCCATTAAGGGCATACTCGAGTCTTAAAATGTTGAATGTCATTGGGAAAATTTGAGATGTGATAAGAATTAAAATTCTATAATTAGGAACTTCAAACTTCAAACTTATCCCTTCTTTGTATATTATTCTTCACTTTGATCAACTTTGCTCTGATACCATGTAGAAATTCCCACTGTAGATCAACAGATTATGCAATATACTAAAGCAAAATACAAGATCTACTTTTACAACAAACTTGCGAAATCTTAATCGATTATGAGCAAGATCAAATAGAACACATATAACAGATCAAGAGAAATCAATCACACATGAACATAGATGAATACTCTGGGGAAAGCCTCAGCTAAAAACCGTGATCTATGTATTATCATACAAGTGGAAATATGTTCAAATTACATAAAGCATCAGCTCACAAGCTATCATGCTCTTAGTATAATCCAACAATACAACTCATAGATTGACTAGACACAAGATATGCCTTTCCTTAGCCCTCCAAGCCTCCTATTTCCTTGTGTAGTTTTCCTTGGGGTCTAGTGTTGCCACTATGTGAATTGGCCTCATCACGCACTCATCAAACCCACAAGTAATTGCACAATCTCCAAGGAATGAATTCCTTCTGCATGCAAGAGATATCCTCCATGGAATATTCCTACAACTGATAGTACATTGTCCCATCGTCTGATCTCAATAGGGTCTCTTTTTGAACTGACATGCATGAGTTATTTATGAGAGAATATTTAGTTATCTGAAGTGCTGTAGTTACATGCATGCATGCATTAACAAACTGAACTCACAATTAGTTCATCAAACTATTTGAACTAATCTATCTGGACTTAACTCAGTTAACTGAGCTAACTAAATACAACTCAAAGTACAACTCATCCTGATCTCCTTTAATCAAGGGATAAATTCCTCAACCAATGGAGAAATTGTTGCATGTCTTCACATAGACTTCATGTTTGATTTTCTACAACTAATTAACTCAAGATTAATTAATTAATTATTTTGCAAATAGTTATTAAGATCAAATTCGAATTTTACTTATCAATTTTAGTTTAGGGACTAACTAAAATTGGAATGTATCCCTAAATGCTAGTTATAGCATTGCTAATTTTAGCACTTATATTTTTCGCATTTCTTGTTGCTATTTTCAACACTATATGTGCTGAGAGTAGAGGGTTCCTCCTGCAATTGTGTGCTTGAATAAATCCAAGGAGTTGCAAGTTAGTTCTTGCAACAAATCCATGAAGTCAGTGCTTTAGGTGGTGCTTCTGGTAGCTTTATCAGGTGTTTGCAAAAGGAGGGAGTTGGTGCTTCTTGCTAGTGGGTGCTAGCAAACAATCAAAGGGAGTTGGTGCTTCCTGTGCATGGTGGCTCACAAATAGATTGATGCAATGGAGTAGGTGCTCTTATTTTTACATCAATAACAATAACAAGCTTTGGTGTTTTTTTCCTAAAACGGTTTCCACGTAAAACCTAGGCTTCTCATGTGTTTGTTGTTCATGATGTGTATGCTTGTGTTGATTGATATATTTGTTCTTATGGTTTTTTAATGGTTTCTATCATATAATGGATGCCAAATCTAAATGAGTAAATATTAATTGGCATAAAAGTGAAAATTAGCCTTAATACTGATTCAACCCCCTTCTTAGTATTAACATTTTTTCCAACAATTGGTATTAGAGCGAAGTTCCTTCATGAATAACTTGACCGCTAGAAGTTATATCAAAGGGAAACAATGGCTAACCAAGTTTGGATAACAATAGAAGGAATTCCATTTTTAAATGGACCAGAATATGATCTTTGGAAGATTATAATGGAAGCCTACTTAATGGTAGTTAACGAAAACATTTGGTTGTATGTGATATATGGAGAGAGGAACAAGTTCAATATAGAAGTCAACGAGATTATCATGAAAGGGTTGTCTAAACTAGATGTTGAGGAAGTAAGGCACTGTGAGACAACAAAGGAAATGCTAGACTATTGCAATGTCTACATGTAAAATATTTAAATGTGGCTCAATAAAAGGCCGAAGAACCTTGCTGCTCAAGTAGTCAACCAAAACATGTAGCTGATGGTGTTAAGAAGAAAAGGAAGATAAAGGAGAAGGCATCTAAAATGAAAGAAATTAAAAATATTGAATATATTTCTTCCTGTGAGAATTTTTCTTTATCTTCACAGCAAGAATGGTGAAGAAGAAGACTTGGATGAGAGGCCATGTGACTCTGAAGGCAAGCTATTATTCTATGATAATTCTAAAGAGATAGGTCACTTAGAAATTAGATGTACAAATTCCTTTTCTGAAGATAAATATAGTCATACATATAATGGTTGTGAAGAGAGACCTATACTTGTAGCAATAGATAATGAGGGAATCTTAGAGGAAGAAGATAGATCTTAGGTGTGCTCATCCCTAGCAGAAAATAAGAGTACCCTTAGTACTGATGAAGAAGGGATACTTCTCAGACCCATGGATGATTCCATGGACAAAAAATATGGATTTAAATCTTTGTGGTGGCTCATCTAGCACATATGATAGTGAAGAGAAGGATCTAGATGAAAGGATCTATTTGAGGAAGAAGTTCATATTTTCTCTAAAAGATATCAAGGAGCTATCAGAAGAGAATCTCAATTAAAAGGAGTAGTTGCATGAGTATGAGCTTGGGAATGAGAAGTTGAGAAAAATAATAGTTGATCTAAATTCTCAATAAGAAGAAGCTAGTAGATTGAAGGGAAGGCTAAGCATTTATCTAGATGAAAGAGAATCTCTTTGTGAGAGACTACGAGTTGAAGTAGTCTCATTGAGACAAGACTTAAAAAAGTAAAATAAAGAGTTGTCACAATATGAAAACCTTGAGGAGAGAAGAAAGGAATTGGATGAGATTCTTATTAAGAAGAGGTCCCCGTTCATCAATGGTGGTTTTGGTTTTAAATAAACCAAGACCCAAGAATTCAATAGGAAATCCCAACAAAACAAAGGAAAAGAATTTGTTGGCTAGCAAAGGCAAGGGAAGATAAGGCAACAACAAAATGGTAAGAAGAAGCAACAAGGAGAGAAACATAAGATATCCAAGTAGCAGCAATAAGGAATGCAAGGCAGTAAGGAAAATTTCCATGGTAGGTACATGAAGAACCAACAAAGGTCCTCTCCCCATCAATGACAAAGCCCTCACGGTAAATGTTTCTTCAGTTATCAAAAGCCCTTTTATGGGTATTATTTTTCTTACAATAATTTTGGATAGAAAGCCATTGACTGTAGATGGAAAGCAAGAAAACAATATATGTTGGGTAGCAACAACCCAATAATGTGCAAAATATTCAGGAGAGGGCATGAATTCTCTCATATAAAGGATGCCAAATTTGAATGAGTAAATATAAATTTCCATAAAAGTTAAAATTATCCTTAATACTGATTCACCCCCCCTCTCATTATAAAAATTGTTTCCAACAATTCAAAGGCTTACGGTAATATATTGCTATATACTAATTTTATAACTCTATTATAGTAAACTATAATAATAAGTTAAATCATAAAATAATTCTAATATTTTAGGTTCAAGAATATTTTAAATTAAAATGTCCTAGGGGGAAACTCAATTGGTGATTGAAGTAATGTGAAATCTGTGAAAATAGAGAGATCTAAGGTTCATATCCCCTCGATTGTGACCTGATTTATGAAGAGGAGAAATGTTCGTATACCCTGAAAGTTTTATTAGTAGTTATGTGTCATGCAGGAAATTAGGTTCCTCTAGGAAATAAGAAAAAATAAAACATTTTAAATTAAAATAATTTCTTGTGTGTAGAAGAAACTTTGTTTTCTTCTTATGCATACACATACACCCTACACACCACATCCACTGCACACACACCTCCTCTTCCACACATTGTTTATCCCTCATAGATCCCCAATTTTGTACACCTTTTGTTCCATTTTGAAATGTGGTATTGCAATGTACCATTTAGAAATGCCATGAGTTGTGAAGTAATAGGAGACGCATGATGACGAAATTTTAAAGTCATTTGAAGGAATCATTTATGTTTTAGCAATAAGAATAGTGGAATGCAAATAACAAGAGTTGGGGGATGGAAAAAGGCTTATGAAAAGTTAAAGAAATTTTACCATCATAGTGCAGAAATGTTATACAATGTACTTTGTGAGTTTTCTGTAGTATACCTAGGGGGATAGTATGGGGTACAGAGGGAGGTACCCAAGGGAATAATGCGATGGGCTATAGTAATAAATAAAGTGGTTAACCTATATCATGTAAGGGACCACAAGTAGTTAGCAATAATGTAATAAGCCCATAATATTAGATAGATGGTGTTAAGGGAACCATGGTAATGACCCATGGTATTGTATGTATGAGGCCTATATAGAGGCTAGAGACTCCCCATTGAGAGAGGTCAAGGATTTTTGTATGAACATGCATATGGCTTGTGGAGTGTTCTCCTTCCTTAAGGAGTGAATGTATGGTGTTGCCCTACCTTAAGGGTTTGATTATTAAAGTGAAGCATTTCTATATTTAGATATTGTTATTTCTTCAGTATATTTGTATTTTCATATATTTGGAGGTCAGATCTATAACAAGTGGTATTAGAGCACTTTCTTGGGCAAAGTGGATTTTTTTTTATTTGTGTAGGAATTTTTTGGGGCGGCGAGTTCACATATGAGATCTCTATGTTTTGGTGAAAAATTTGTAGAATATAATTACATATCTATGGTTTTTGTGAAAAATTACTCAATTCGAAAAAAAAAAGATTTGACCAAATCGGAGTCCGGATGAGGGAGATTTCGTTGATTTCAAAATTAGCTGTGTTGCAAACATTTTTTGGTGCGACAAGTTTGTAGCTCGTATCTGTAAATTATGGGGAAATATTTACAGAATCTAATTACATATCTGGGTTCTTTGTGAAAAAATACCCAATTTGAAAAAAAAAAATTGGCTGAATCAGAGTCTAGATGAGGGAGATATTGCTAATTTAAAAAATCACTTGTGTTGTAGATATTTTTCAGGGTGACGAGTTTGTATATCATATATGTATGTGTTAGGGTAATATTTGCAGAATCTAATTGTAGATCTATGTTTTTTGTGAAAAAATACCCAATTTGGAAAAAAAAAATTGGCCGAATCAGAGTCTGGATGAGGGAGATATTGTTGATTTAAAAATTAGCTGTGTTGCAGACATTTTTGGCGGCGGGGATTTTGTAGATCAGATTTGTATGTTCTAGGGCGACATTTGTAGACTCTAATTGTAGATTTGGTTTCTTTGCAAAAAAATTCCCAATTTCAAAAAAGAAAAAATCAGTTGAATCGGAGTCCGGATGAGGGAGATAGCACTAACTTAAAATCAACTCTTTCTTAAGAAATTTTTGTGACAGCGGGACAATTGCAGTGTGAATCTAAAATTCTATTGCCTAGTCAGGATTTCTATCACATGGGAAGATCCAAAATGATTGTTTCATTTTCGAAAACAGGTCATAATAGGGATTCTGAGCAATATTGACTAAATTGTGGCAATTTCAAATTTTCGCCAAGTAGTGAATTTTTTTTCAAAACCTTCTTCATGGCGGTTGTATATTTTACAGGAAAAGATAATGGTCCTACTATTGAAGAATACATAAAAGAACAAAAGTCATTATGGGAAAAACATTGCAAATTTTGGGTGGTGGCTAAATTTAAAGATGATGTGACCACATGGTGGGAATTACTTAATGAAAAGAAGTGTTCCAACCTACCCGATGAAGAATTTGAAAATTTCCTTTTAGACAGATGGTCTCATGCTAGAAAACAAGATAATGAGAAGCATGTGGGGTTATTTTCTACTACTATATGCTTATTACAGGTTCATGGATATATTCAGAAGGAGAAGATCATTGTGTCTATAGATCCTAGTTGTGAGCAAAATCTTATAAATGTCAATTTGAAAAAAAAAATTGCAAGTTCTAGCAAAACAAATGAAGTACACACAGGTTAATAATGAGGAGGTGCAAGTTTATAGAGATTTGAATATTTCTATGGACAAGTATGTATTGCATTCTGATTTTTATGCTTCAGATATGGCTAATGTGGATGTTTTTTTGGGATACCCTTGGATGGAATTGGTGGGTACTATCAATATTAATGTGCAGAAGAAATTCCTGAAGCTCTGGTATAAAAAGAAGAAAATTACATTCCAGGATATTTCCATCAATAAACAGGTAGAGTCAAAGGAGGCTGAAGCAGAAGATGTTCGAGGGACTGATACATCAGATGATGAGCTGTTGATGGTAGACAACCAAACACAAACATCAAACTAGGTACCAGAAAACAGGTAGAGTCCAAGGAGGCTGAAGCAGAAAATGTTACACGTACTAATACATTAGATAAGGAATCCACGATTGAAGTAATATTGGAAGATAAGCAACAACAACAAGCACCACAACATGTACTAGATACCAATCGGGCTCCATTAGAGGGTGAATTAAAGAAAGATACACCATTGGTTAAAACTTCAACATATCACCACCCACATCACCCCACAAGAAAATAACCAAAAAGATGGAAACCAATCAACAACAAAGACAACAACCCCGCTTGGCAGATAGAGAAGGGTGATGATCCACCCACAACACAACAACACAGAAGAGCCACCAAGGTCAACTTCCATCTCAAGCGGGTGAGTCACCAGCTAGATCGAGGGTTCACCTTTCTCTTGGATGGCTAGATGCATGTTTCTGGTACTAGTGGACTACTCTTTTGAGTAGATCTTATTATTTGTGTTTTTCTTATGTTTCGAGGATGAAACATGTTTAAGGGGGGTGGAATGTAGTATACCTAGGGGGATAGTATAGGGTACAGAGGGAGGTACCCAAGGGAATAATGGATGGTCCATAGTAATAAATAAAGTGCTTAACCTGGATCATGTAAGGGACCACAAGTAGTTAGCAATAATGTGATAATCCCATGGTATTAGATAGATGGTATTGAGGGAATTATGGTAATGACCCATGGTATTGTATGTATGAGGCCTATATAGAGGCTAGAGACTCCCCATTGAGAAAGGTCAAGGATTATTGTATGAACATGCATTTGGCTTGTGGAGTGTTCTCCGGCTAGAGACTCCCCATTGAGAGAGGTCAAGGATTATTGTATGAACATGCATTTGGCTTGTGGAGTGTTATCCTTCCTTAAGGAGTGAATGTATGGTGTTGCCCTACCTTAAGGGTTTTATTAATAAAGTGAAGCATTTATATATTTAGATCTTGTTATTTCTTCAGTATATTTGTATTTTCATATATTTGCAGGTCAGCTCTATAATATTTAGCACAACAAAAATTCAAGACGAAAATTAAAGGGAATTTCTATTTTCTATTTCATCTCTTTATAGCCCATATCACTAACCGAGGATACATTGGATACCTTAGGTTTTACATATATTCCTTCTCAACTCATGTTATAGGCCCACTACAAAAATTCTTATCGTAATATACTATTATATATAATTATATATCTATATTTATTGTATATTATAATAATAAGTTAAACCATAAAATATATTTTAATATTTTAACTTGAATATTCTTTTATATTAAAATGATTTCTTGTGTGTGGAAGAAAGTTTGTCTTCTCACTTCATATATACATACACCTTCCACACCCTTACCCACCACCCCCCCCCCCCGCCCCCACACACACACACTCTTTTGCATATTAATTAATCCATACATATCCCTGATTCCATACACTTGTTGTTCCATTTCATAATGAAGTATTGTAATGTACCATTATAAATCTCAAGAGCTTCGAGCAAATAGGAGATGTAGGATAGAGAAATTTTAAATTCATTCAATGGAGTCATGTATGTCATAACGACAAGATAAGTGGAATGCAAATAACAAGAACTAGGAGATGGAAAAATGCTTATGAAAAGTATGAGGAATTATACTATCATTATGTGGAAGTGTTATATAGTGTACTTTGGGAGTTTCCAGTGCTAGCAATGGAGAAGAGAGATGGTAATTGAAGGCATATTTATTTTGTATCTTGTCTCTTTACAGGCTCCATTGTTAACTGAGGAGATGCTAGATACCTCAATTTTTTTGAATTTTCCCGCTCAACTCATGTTATAGACCCAATACCTTGTTTTCAATCAATTTCTGAAAATTCATTAATAAAGGAAATTGTTTACAAATACAAACCACACACAAAACCAAACATTATGCCACATCATTTGAAGACATCACTCTTATGTTGCGTTGACATCATCACGCCAGATGGAAGTCTTTGAGTTATGCCTCTAAAGTATACTAATTGGAAGTTTTAATTGTAAGAGATTTCTATCTTGTGCAAGATGGAGGTATTCAGGACAAGTGTATGGAGGGTGACTATGTGCATAGGTGTGGAAGTGGGGATGTGAAGGGAAAGAGGGACATGAAAAAGGGACATCCACACTTCCTGCACAACACTTATTCTCGATCAAAATATCAAGAATCAATTTTGAAAAATGAAAAGAAAACACCAACTAAAGGAATGTCCCCTGGATCAAATTGACACTATGCCATATGCAACAAATAAGATGCCACAAACACCTTCCCATATCATTATGGTTTTAAGGTTGTTTATTAAGAACAAGATGAACTGAAACAACTATGTTTTTTGTCCTAGAGAAGAACATGGCAACAAAAATCCTATTTATACTAACCCTTCTACGCAATATGATTCTCATCCATTTTGTCTTTGAGCACAACCATGGATGACTCCTTCTTCCCCAAACCATCTATGGAGGCCCTCAATAGGCTGGTGTACAACCACCCATGTAACTTCCGCCCCCTTTATAGATGCATGAATATGCATTATTCACTCCTTGTCATGATTACCTACAAAACTATTCCTAACCCTAATAATGGGAGGGAATCCCAAACACAAAGGTTTTTGTACTTGTGACCTACCCTACTTATTCTATCTATTCCCTATATTTCCAACATATTAATCTTTAATATGGGAATACACTAATCCAAAACCATCCTCCTATACATATTGAAGTTTTGAATGAGGACATCTAGAATGAAGAACTTGAGAAAGAACCATCTCTTGGATTTTTGAATAATCATGCACACCTTGAATCCCGAAACCCGCCTTATCAGGAGAGACTAAACAAAGAAACAATTGTTATTAAGATTGAGTTTAAGTTTTTGGGGGAACTCAATAATGTATTTATTAAAATATTGTTGTTCTAAGCCATCAAGGATATTCCTATCTATTCAAAAATGGTACGAGAACTATGTTTAAGAAGGCATGATTGGAGAAACAATGGAATCCCTATGGAATCCTTATGAGCCTCTGGTCTTAGGAAAACCCCTATTGTACTCAAATGTATTGACATATCCACCATTAAACTAGAGGGATTATTCGAAGACATGTTGATTTCATAGATTCATGGGAATATCCCACCAAATTCATGGTTCTACAACCCAAAAAATCTCTATGTGGGTATCCTTTATTCCTACGAAGATCATGGCTAGCCATTGTTGATGCTTTATTGGAAGTTGTTCTAGTAACATGATCATCTCCCATGAGGCCTATGCAAAAATTCTAATCCTATATACTCCCACCAAACCCAACATAGATTATGAGACACCACACTAGGTTAATGGAAAGGATAGTGATGAAGAAGTAAAATCTCACCAAGTCCTCTTTATAAACCAATATCTATTTATGGGAGAAAAAATCAAGGACGATGAAATAAATGATTTCATATCTTCTTCCTCTCCCTCATCCAACTCACATTTTCTTGACCATGTCATGTATCTATAAATGCAGACTTATATTTCATCAACAAGAACTTCACCTTTAAAACATGAGTCTCTATGTTATGAAACTAGCTCAAGAAAAGATATATCAACGCCTTAGAATTCAGCCTATTCGAGGGGGCAACCTCCTTTACATTACATAAATGAACAATTCTTGGATGATTCAAATGATAAAACCTCCTTTTTATATATAGGAGTCTAAGGAGTCACAATATAACCCAGTCGACCTAACAATAATAACATAAAGCCACAAAAATAACAATAGAGGGATTATGGGGCACAATAATAATAATATGGGGACAATAGGGGCACAACAATATAATAAAGGGGTACAAATACATATATATATGGGGTAATCACTACTATTATAGGGACCCAACATGCCCCTCTCCTTCCAAAAGTTGTTGTCCTCAACGCTTGAGTAGTTCTGGATGCTTCTGTATAAAATTCTCATCCTCCCATGTGGAATCTTCAGCAGATAAGTTCTTCCACTTGATTAGATACTCTAAAATTGATAGATTTTGTAGATGTCGAGTTCTTGTTTCTGTGACTGCTTCTGGTACCAATATAATTTTTCCTTCCTCTTCAAGTTCTGGCAATATTGTTTGAACTGGGAACTTATCACCTATAACCTTCTTTAAACATGAAACATGGAGAACTGGGTGCAATCGAGAAGCTGTAGGAAGCTCTAATTTGTATGCCATAGTACCAATCTTTTGCAACACCTTGTACGGACCATAATACTTCGGTGATAATTTACTATCCTTCTTACCTTGCTTGAGGGACATTTAATTATATGGTTGTAGCCTTAAGAATACCCAATCACCTACAACAAAACTTCTTTCACTGCGATGTTGATCTGCCTGTTGTTTCATTCTATTATATGCCAATACGAGGTTATCCTTTAAGAGTTGGAGGACTTGTTGTTGATGTTCGATGTGATGTTCCACTGCTTGAACCTTAGAATTTTCTCTTAAATATGATGTGATGGATGGTGGTTTATACCCATAAAGTGCCATAAATGGGGTCATTTTTGTTGCTATATGGAAGGATGTGTTATACCACCATTCAGCCAGAGGCAACCATTTGACCCATTGTGTCTATTTATCAGAGACAAAGCAACAAAGATATCCTTCCAAACATTTGTTTACTATCTCAGTTTTCCCATCAGACTGAGGATGATAAGATGAGCTATGAGCTAACTGAGTACCAAGACAAGAAAATAATTCTCTCCAAAAATTTCCAGTGAAGATGGGATCTCTGTCACTTACAATAATCTTTGGATTTCCATGTAGCTTTTGAATTGTTTCCATAAATGCAGTAGAAACTGTACT
>APFE030276802.1:38316-86236 GCA_000404065.3 Pinus taeda
TGGCGATAATACCCTGTCAACCCGAGAAATCCTCACAGATGCTTTATGGATGTGGGGATTTTCCATTCCTTAATGGCTTTAATTTTGCTAGGGTCTACCTTAACTCCTTCATGAGATACAATATGACCCAGATATTCCACCTCTTGTACTCCAAAGAAACATTTGGATCTTTTGCATATAATTGTTTCTCCTCCAATAGTTGTAGCACCCTGTCAACATGTTCAACATGATCCTTCCAAGACTTGTTGTAGATTAGTATATCATCAAAAAATCCTAACACAAATTTTCTAAGGAATGGTTTGAAAATTGAATTCATCAAACCTTGAAATGTTGAGGGTGCATTAGTAAGTCCAAAAGGCATGACCAAAAATTCATAATGACCCTCATGAGTTCTAAATGTTGTTTTCGGAATGTCTTCAGTCTTCATTCTGATTTGATGATATCCTGAACGAAGATCCAACTTGGAAGTAAATTGAAATTGATCCATGCAATTCATCCAGTAATTCATCAATGAAAGGAATGGGAAACTTATCTTTAATAGTGAGCCTGTTGAGCTCCCTATAATCCGGACACATGCGCCATGATCCATCCTTCTTGTGCACCAATACTACTGGAGCAGAGAAAGAACTTTGACTCGGTTGAATTATACCAGCCTCTAGCATTTCTGCAACCATACGTTCAATTTCACTCTTTTGGACATAGGGATATCTGTACAGCCTGATGTTTGGAGGAACACTTCCTGGAATCAGATGAATAGTATGATCATGATCACGCATAGGTGGGAGACTTTTAGGAGTCTCAAATACCTTGGAATGATTATCCATGACTTTTTGGAGATCTGGAGAAATAGATGATTCCAACGTGGAAACATCTAGCGAACATAATTGTGAAATTACACCTCTTTGTTCCGTTTTTAGAAGCTTTGTCATACCATTAGAGCTGATTATCTTTCTTGGTTTCCCTGCAATACCCTTTAATACAACTTCCTTTCCTTCCATAGAAAATTTCATGAAAAGTTCTTGAAAATTAAAAGCTATTGTACCCAAGGATTGTAGCCATTGGACTCCTAATACAACATCAGCACCTCCCATTGGAATGGAAAGCATTGGGGTAGTCAATACATATTCTCCCATGGATAGCTTGATATTATGGCACTTTCCAGAGCAATTTATTGTTCCTCCATTTGCAATCATCACTTGACACTCTGGTGCTGGATATAGGAAGCGATTCAATTCTTTTGCTACCCTACAATGAATAAAATTGTGGGTGCTTCCTGAATCAATCAACACTATTACGTTTTTCTTCTTGATTTGTCCTTCTATCTTGATAGTTTGAGGAGTGGTAATTCCTGCCAATGCATTACAAGATATGGTCGGATTCATTGTTCTTCATATAGGCTTTGTTCCTAGAGTATATCCTCTTCTTTTGACATTTCTTGCTCATTTTCTTCTTCCTCTTCACAATCTATGTAGAATAAATTCTTCTCAGCACACTTATGACCTTTAGTGTATTTGCTATCACAACTGTAACAAAGCCCTTTTGCTCTTTTTTCTTCCAATTGTTGTGGTGTCAACCTTATAGGTTGTGGAAGACTAGCGACAACAACACTTCCGTCTTTAAAGATGTGAGTGGTATGCTTCCTGGTTGCCATAATTTTGCTTTCCATTTTTCTTGCTAACTTGAATGCCTTCTCTAATGAATCAGGTTCCCAAAGGCGAACATCATGTTGGATATTATCCTTTAAAGACCCTATGAACACATCAATCCTATGCTCCTCTGGAATATCTTTTACCCTTATGTTCAATTTTTGAACTCCTCAATGTGCTCCATTATTGAACCCTTTTGTTTGAGACTTATCAATTGGCTAAAAAATGTGTTGCTTTTTGTATCCTCATAATGTGCTATCAATTCTTCCTTAAAAATTTCCCAAGTGATAAATTGTTTACGAGAGCAAAGCCATTGATACCATACAAACTGATTTGGTTCCAAATATAAAGTTTCCATACGTACCTTTTGTGTGTTTTGCACATTATTGAGATCGAAAAATTGCTCCATCTGTAATACCCATGTTGGGGATCCTTGCCATCAAACTTCCACATATCGATTTTTTGAATATGGTGGGTCTTCGATCCAACATTAGAGTCTATGGAATCATGATTAAAATTTCTTTTGTTTTCATCATGAGTTTCCTTTACTACCCTTTCACCCTTAGCGACCCTTTCTTGTAGCAACTTATTCATATTTATCTTCAATTCTTCCATTTTTGTCTTCAAATCTATCTTCGGATCATCCATCTTAGCTTCCATGTCATTCATCTTAGCTTCTACACCTTTTTGTGCAAGTGAAACTTGTTGCACTTGGTCTTGTAATTTTTATATATCATGTTGCATTTTCTTCCTCTTCTTCATGAGTCATGCTACAGCTTTCAGGTTGCCTACTAGGTGTTTCCATTTTCTTTCTCCGGGGCACCAATTACTGATAATAATGCTTCACTATGCCCTTTGAATTCCTTCAAAATAATTTTTCAAACCAAGCTTAAGCAAACAATTAAAAAAATATACACACCTTTTTTCACTTTGTAGGAGCTCGATATTGCCTCTGATGTATCTCTGTAATTTCGGATCATCCAGTTCTGAAATTGCAACTTGCGATAGCCCTCTGTGTCATCTTTCCAATTCCACCAGTCTGACCCCAATTGGATTCTCCAATGAAGAGTTATGCCAAATTTCCCACAGTGACCTGATTATAGACTAATTCAGTAGAGCGAACTTGTACGACGTGCCACATGTCCCTGTTTTGACCTTTGGCTCTAAAAAATATATAAAAGAAGTTATAGTCCGTCCTCTTTCTGTACCTTCTTACGAAATTTCAATCTAATGCTCAGAGAGAAAGTTATGATGATTTTACCCAGGTCACCTATTTTGAATGTAATTCGGGATTCTGCAAAAGGACGAACTTCCTCTGTTCATATCTCCGAAAGTATAGCGGAAATATCTGAAATTTGGACCTGAGATTCAGTGTGATGTCTTCTCAAATGGGTTTTTTTTAGCTTCTCAAACGTCGCAGAAAAAAAGTTATAGAAAAAATGCCACAATGACCTATTTGGAGCAGCGAAACCCTAGAATCCAAAGCTCTGATACCAATGGTTATTGAAACCAGCTCAAGGAAAAAGATAGAAAGATAGATCACCCTTTTAGGAATTTAAGCTCTTCGAGGGGAAACCTCCTTTACATTACATAAATGGAACAATTCTTGGATGATTCAAAATGTTAAACCTCTTTCTATATATAGGAGTCTAAGGAGTCACAATATAACCCAGCCGACCTAACAATAATAATATAAAGCCACAAAAATAACAATAGAGGGATTCTATGGGGCACAGTAATAACAATATGGGGACAATAGGGGCACAACAATATTAATAAGGGGTACAACTACAATAGTAATGGGGTAATCACTAGTATTATAGGGACCCAACACTCTAGCTGAAAAATACCAAGGATCCACTACATAAACTATAGAGATTATCCCTCGAAAGGAATTGAACATTAATCAAGGGTTGATTGAGTAATAAAAAGAGTGAGTGGTTAGAGTATTATAAAACTAAAATGATACCATCACTTGGTATTAATTTGACATGAAGAGGATTTTTCCCAACCTATGTGCATACCATATATACATTAGATAAGGGTCTAGACCCATCCACCAACCCCATCATTGGATAAATATAGCACCAAGGGAAATTGTGAAGGAAGAGATGTAGAAATTGCTTGAAGCCAACATTATCTAACCAATCTACAATATCCAATAGGTCTCCCTCTCATCATTGAACCAAAGAAGAATGGAAAATGGAAGATTTGTGTGGATTATTAATAACTCAACAAAGAAATTCACAAATACCATTTTCCACTTCCATTCATTGACTAGGTATTAGACATGTTATTATGGAAGAAATACTTTTCTTTCATTGATGGACTCAAAAGGTATACTAGATCTATACTATGTCATAGGGTCAAGAAAATCAACATTTACTTATCCATTCGAGACATTTACATATCATGTTCTTCCATTTGGCTTATGCAATGTTCCTTCCATTATTCAAATAGCTATAATTGAAGTATTTTCTGATTTGATTCATGATTGTGTGGAAATATATATGGATGAGTTTACAACATATGGTTATGAATTTAATGAGGCATTAAAAAATCTAGAGAAAACATTAATAACATGTAAATAATATAATGTTTCCCTTAGCAATGTGAAATTTGAAATGATGTTAAATGATGGAATTATATTAGGGCACCACATTTCAGCTATAATTTTCCAAGTGGATTCAATAAAATCTGAGGTAATATTAAACTTGTCAACTCCATGTATAAAAAAGAAGGTATGGAGTTCCTCAGGACATGTTGGTTACTATTGTCATTATATTGATTTTTTTTCACAAACTTCTCATCCATTGTTTTCTTTATTTAACAAGAATTCTAAGTTTTTTTGGATAGAGAACTGCCAATGTACATTCAAAGAACTAAAATCAAAGTTGTTTATGGCTCCTATTTTCAGAGGACCCAATTGGTCTCTCCCATTTCATATCTCTACAAATGCATCAAACATTTTTATTGGAGTTGTTTTAGGGAAAATATAAGACAATGATCCATACACAATCTATTATAGCAACAACAATATTTTTCCTGAACTAAACTATATGGTAATACAAAAATAATTTCTTTCAATGATTCATGCAATTAATAAGTTTCAGCATTAAATCATGAGATATCTAGTTTTAATTCACATTGACCATGTTGCCATAAAATACTTAATGAGTAGACCAATTACTAATGGCATGATAACTAAGTGGTTATTATTATTACAAGAATGTGACATAACCATATTAAACAAACATAGGAAGAATAATTTATTGGTTGATTTTCTTTCAAGTCTCACATCTAATGAAAATGATCCTCATGTAGAATATATTTTCATTAATGAGCACATATTTATACTTTCTAGTAACTCTCCTTGGTTCACAGTATCACTAATTACTTGGCTATAGGTATAATTAAAAATAATTTATCTATGAAGGAGTTCTAGAGGATCATCAAACAAAGTTGGAGGTTCTCGTGGATTGACAATTGTCTCTTCTACATAGTCCCTAATCCTATCATCCATATATGTGTGCAATAATACCATATATATGAGATATTAAAGGATTTCCATGATGGTCCACGTGGGTGCCACTTTGTAGATAAAAGAAACAAGTACAAGGTACTTCACCAAGGGTACTATTGCCCCACCATATTCAACGATGCCAAGGAATATGTAAGGATTTGTGATAGTCTATGCATGGGAAGACTAGTGCAATCAAACAATATGTTGTTGTAGCCACTATTGCTATTAGATTTATTTGATAAATGGGTCATCCATTTTGTGGGAAAAATCAATCATTATTCCCTCCATAACTCCTACATACTCATAGGCACTTATTATGTTACAAATTCCATGGAAGCCAAGGCACTCCTGACCACAAACAAGAAAGAAGTAGCATTATTTCTTCATGAGGAAATCTTCGCCAGGTTTAGGATACCTTGGTAAATAGTTATTGATGGAAGGAATCAATTCACATCAAGGATAATTAAATACTTGATGGATAAATAAAATATCAAACACATGGTTACTACACCATGTCACTCACTAGCCAATGGGAAAGTAGAAAGGTTGATAGACTCCCTGAAGATCTATGGGCTTATCAGGTGACAATCATAACTACTACTTATTTCACCCCATATGAACTAGTGTATGGGAAAACTTGTATTTTTGCCAAGGAAATAGAATTCTAGACACGTATAAAAATTGTACAACTTGGAATGGACCTATTTGAAGTTTAGAAGTAGAGATTCCATATCAATGATATGTATGAACTTTTCCAAGATTCCTTACTCCAAAAAAAATGATACAACATAAAATATCTAGGTGGCATGAAAATTTCATTAAGAAAAATAAATTTAATGTTGGAGATTGGGCCCTATTTTTTGACTCCATGTTCAATGATTTCAAAGCGAAGTTTCACACTCAATGGCTCATGCCTTGAAATTAATACTTTATATGATAATGGATCCATCAAACTTCACATGATAAATGAAGATAATAATCTTTTGATGGTAAATGGGCATATGCTTTTAGTTGTATCATAAACCCTTATCCAAGGAATCATTTTTGAGGAGGATCAGTAGTGGATAAACTAACTTGGATATTGTCGATAAAGGAGGACCTTTATTGGATAATTCATTCCAAAACCATGATTAAAAAAAACCCTAATGAAAAAGAGGGCCCTGCACAATGATCCTTTTTCTCATGTTATTATTAGAACAATACCTCTAGATGGCCGCAACTATACTACAATGATCCAAAATTCCCCATCACATACTAGATGATGATGAAAGGCAAGCAAGTTCCAGACTTGCACATCTGAAATGCATTGTTGTGCTACCTCAGACACCTTTTTGTTCCTTCAAGTGAGCATTCCAAAATGACTTGGGAGGAACATTATAGTCAAGTATCAGGGAAATTTGGCATGTATAATACAATGAAATTACTACAAAAGTATTTTTACTAGCAAAAAAATCAATAGGATGTTTGAAAATATATCAGATCTTGCACGTTCAATTCCGTTACGAAGCTAGCTAATAAGGAGCAAGGCATATACACTGCTATACTTACACCTATCTAGCCTTGGGAATCCATATCCATGGACTATATTACTATACTTCCTTCTACCAGGCATGGTAATGACTGTGTATTTTTGACCAATGATAAATTTTCTAAGATGGGCATATTGGCTTCCTGCAAGAAGAGTATCATAATAGGAATCATAACCCAAATCTTCTTTGAATGGGTATGGCAATATTTTAGAATCTCGCAAACCATCATATTAGATTGGTATAGTAGGTTCCTAAGTGAATTTTTATCAAGCATCTGATCATTGCTGGACACTAAGCTCACCAAGATGATTGCCTTCTACCCCCAAATTGATGGCAAGCATCAACAAGATGAACATGAACCTATTACACATGTACAAATATAAGAATCCATAAACATGGAATGAGAGTCTCCTTTGTGTTCAACAAAACTAAAAAAAGAAATCTCTCCATAGCTCAGATGGAAATAGCCCCTTTCAGGTGGACCTGAGATTTCAACCATTGTGTCACATGGATGTTGCAATGGCCCTTGCAACTACATAGGCAGAATATGCAAATGTTTAATAAAAATTTAATAAAGACACTAATTTTCTTGAATGCAATCAACAAATCCACTGCCACTTTCATGAAACAGTACATAAAGCCAATACTAAGTACAAACAATGTCATGATCAACACCATGTGCCACACAAGTTTAAAGTGGGAAACAAGATTTGGTTGCATTTGCATATGGAACACCTTGCAAGGGCCCATCGGAAGATTTTTCCACTTTGCTATGGACCTTAAACCATTAGCAAGGTTATGGGTGATAATTATTTTGAGCTCAATATCCCCCCCATTCCTTGGATAACACCCAATATTCAATGTAGACCACCTTCGATCATACTTTCCACCATTGTTGGACACACAAAAAATTGTAGAGCAGTTGAAACCGACAAATCTCAACCTAGATTACATTTAACAAGCCACAAATGATCAGATCATGGACACACAGATTAAGAAATCTCACTAATAAAAGATCCAACTATATTAGGTTGTCAAAGTAGGCCAACTCAAGTGACTCACCAAGGAACAAGTTTATTCGTAGGTTTCCTCATATCATGCAGGAATTCAATAGAATGGACACCATTTATTCCTAAGGAGGGAGGAATAATCTAGGTGGATATTGGTGACCACCCAATTGTTCCACTACCTCACAACATGATCTTCCTATTTTGGAAATTTTATATCATTGGTAGTTTTCAAGTCTTGAACTTCCAGGGCTTTTTTAAGGCCCTAAATGACATTTTTTGGGGAAATAGGATACCTTTTTAATTGAAAGTTGTTCTCCTGAGATAAAAAATTTTAATGGGATACCATGCACACCAGATGAAGATCACATGCTAAATTTACAACCCTAGGAATTTGACATTCCATCTTATCCCATTGGGGCCCATAAGCCTTTAGCACTTCATTTCCTACGGTTAGGGTTTTGGATGTTTATGGTTTTTCATTTTTTCTTCATGATAAAAAGGCCTTTAAGCCTCATTGTAACACAATTCAAGAAGGAAAGTAGCCATCACATCTCTTCTCAGAGATAAGCTAAAATGGCTCAAGTTTGTTTGATTTCATCATACATGTAAACAATTTTATCATTTTCTATTTGCCAATTGAAGTTTAGTTTCATTGTATCTATGTGTTTATTTTTTAAATCTGTATTTCATTTTATTACTTCATAAATATATATCAACAATTTCAGTGATCATATCATAGGTTGTTGTTGATGTCAAGCGATGTAAGTGATTTCAAACCAGGGGTCAAATTAGGTAACGAGAATCAATATTATTCATTATGCAATTTGGTAAATGTGCCTTCTAAAAAAACATAAGAGGTGATTATGGTTGTACCTCTATGACACACATATAGGCCTCACAAGAAAACCATGATCCCCATTATAATCATAGTTACAACGTAATCATAGAGTTGTAGAATCAATGTTTATAGCTATTGCAACATAGTTTAGAGTCGTAACAAAACTGTTGGACAAAAAACCAACTTAGTATGGTCATGGTGTTAAAATAGGACTTGCCATCACATGTTCGGGCTATTGCAATTGTAGTAGTGGATTTGCACCAATAACACTCCAATGTTACAACAACTAGATTTTCATCACTAAGTTACAACAACATAAGTATAGTCATAGAGTTGTAGCAACAATAGTATAGAGTTACAACAACTACATTTTTATTATTGAATTGCAATAACAACAAGACAAAAATATAGACATAGAAATGGGATTTTAATCATATATTTGTAACAACAAGGTTGTGTGATGGAGTTGCAACAACAAGGTTTTGATGGCAGAGTTGCGACGACAAAAACATCCTCTTCTACACATCCAAAAAAGTGGTTTATTAGAAGAAAAACTATAAAGAAGCTATAGGAGAATGAGAAGAAGGATCTTGAAACAATCATCACGAAATCCCTTTAAAATTCTATAACATTGACATCTCATAATGAGATAAGACAAGAAGGAGAGAAATACAAAGCCTGAAAATTCACTTAGAATAAACTATATATTTAAGTGTGAAATACATTATATGAGGCACTAGAACTTCATAATTGTATAGGATTCATATGCCAAAAATAAAATATCTTAATTTATTATGCTAGTCAAATGAATTTTATATATAAATACAATGGATCCACTTAAAGTTCATATGTGCATTCATACCCACATATCATGTAAAAAGAAATTAATATAATTAAAAAAGAAAAGGAAGTGCTCTATCAAAATTAAGTATTGTTGAGATAATAATAATTATTATTAATAATATTTTAAAATAAAATATCAGGATGGAAATCATAACACCTTTAGGTGCCACCCTATCTCTATAGGAGATTTTAGCTTTAGAGCTCTTCCCTTTATCTGAAGCCCCCTTATTTTTCTGCAATTTCCACAAATATATTAAACTAAGGGGAATTTATTTTTACTATGGTTCTTCCCTCCTCTAAAGTGATTCCATCAGCCTATATATCTTGATCATTTCAAAATTTATGAAGTCAATCTAAGGGGGTACCCTATGAATGTTGGTGAAATCCATTAATTTGGTCTTTACACTTGTAGCTAGAATCCAAGATCAGAAAGTAATCCATTCCATCTCAATGCGGCTCCTACACAAGAGTAGGTAGATTTAGGAAGGGGATTCACTCAAATATTATGATATATCCAAGGACACCTTAATCCTCCTAGTTTCAATATTGAATGGAGAAGCGAAAGTTTGGGATGCACCTTCTCCCCTTTAGTCACAATCCTTTAAGGAAGTTGTAAATCTATGGCTCTCACAACCAACTCCCAAATATCTCCCAGTGCGATCCTTCATTATCAAAAAAGTAGAATATATTCCAATTCTAGATTGACTTCCTATATGATATTTCTTGCATGGAAAATGCGCATAATACAGTTATTTTCCACTCTAATTGGATTTGACCCTTACCATCTGCGCTGTAGGAATGGGAGTATTAAACCCAATCGCCTTATAGGGATTTGTATTTTTATTCAAGGGGTTTCTTTGTGGTTTATGTTAGAGATCAAAAATATCTTCAAAAGGTTTTGATTAAGGAACCTAGTTTTAAGGTTGCTCTGGGCTCTTCATTTGGTTGTGGTTTCCTAAATTCAACCCTTTATCTATGACAACTATGACCACTCCAGTTTGGGTATGAATCCTTAATAGGCCCATTCAGTTGATAATTTTGAAGATATTAACTTCTATATTAAACTCACTTGGGAATTTTATTAAGATATATATAAATAGGCTTGGGAAGGGTATTGTAATTTTTTCATGCATCTATGTCAAAATAGATCACAACAAGGGGATTCATAATTAGATCATCATCAATTGGAATGACCTAACCTTCTTAAAACTAGTGGACTATGAAAATACAACTTTCCACCATCAGACTCATTAAAAACCAATCATCTTCATAATGTTTTACCTTGTTCTCAAGGGCATTCAACCCCCATATGCCAATAAAAATAATTTAGCATGTAAAGAACCAAAATACCGAAAAGGATTTAAGAATTCCTCAGGTGAAAAGAAAGATAATTTGCATCATCAAAATGCTTCTACAACCAAATATAATCCTTTGGGTTCAACTCACCCCCATGTAGTGCCACCCCATCCCTCAATTGGAGAAAAAATATACATAGCCATGTTCTTTCTTGCACAAAAGTCTTTACGAATCAAATCACTTAGAAAGTGATAAGGAAGAAACCACTATTGTAGACCCTCCAAAAATGGAATTTCACCAACAAAATTCGACAATTGTCTACATGCCATCTGCTCCCAACAAATTCTTGAGATGGATTGATTTGTAACAATAAAGGAAGAAAAGACCTTTGGAGAACCATGATCATTCTTGGAATCAAAGACTAGGATATCAATACTTGTATTTGTATTTTCAATATCAGGTTAGTTTTTCTTTTTCCTTTGGAATTTGTTTGGTTGCCTTAATGACTAACCAATTGAAATTTCTTATCTTTGCATGTAATATATTGTTCAAAAGGTAATAAAATTTTTACTTTGAAAAAAAGAGAAGTTATTGTTGAGATATGCTTCACTTAAAATAGTGCCCTAACAATTTATATGATTACTTCATTTTCCCCACACACACACACATATATTAATGATAAATTCTTTTAAACAATAAAATATATATACAATAAAAATCATTTATGTATTTAAACAATAAATTAAGATGAAATAAAAATTCATCTCTTCTAATAAATGCTATTGATATGTGGCCTTTCTTCGAAATAGCATACTTTCCTTTTTCCTTTATTGAAAGTGTTTATTTAAAATAAATGGTATTTAAAACTATATATATATATATATATATATATTATAATATATATAAAATAAGACCTCAGAAATAATATATATGAATGTTTTTAATTATTTGTATCAATGTGGAAGGAATTTACAACAAGTTTATAAGAATGTAACATCCATTTTTATTACCCTCTTGTAAATTTCATTGTATATATTGACTCATGTAAATGATGTGGAAATACAAATTACGACTGAGCTAGAGGAGTGGAAATGAATTCATATATTAAGAAGGAGAGGTTGATTAGGAAGTGATTAACCCTAGCCACTTCGTTTACTCATTTTACCTATTTCTCAACTGAATTAAATGTTTTGTGCAATAGACAAGAAGGTTGAGTATGGGCCACCTGAGTAAAGGATGAACGCCATAATAAATTTGTTCTTTAGAGACATATTTATGAAAGTCAATGTGCAAGAGAGAAGGGATGATGGGTCAAAAACAAAGGAGGAAGATAAAAGACGGAAGATGGAAAACAAGAATGGGACATAACCATGCAAGAATAGGAGAGAATATTGTGTGGTATGAAACATACAAATAGAAAAACACAAAGAGAAGTCAATGTAGGAGCTAATAGAGGAGCAAGAAGAGAGGAGAAGAGAAGAGAAGATGAGGTATTTATCCTTGCATTTTATTTTGTATGATTAGTGGCTTTTTTTGGTTTTGTGATGGGTCAATGAAGACTCAATGGAGAAAGTGACTCACTAGTGCTTGTTGTATTGGATGATAAAGCTCTAAGTGTTTTCCTTAGAATTGATAAATTGCTTAGATCATACTAAATGGGTTGATAAATAACTGGGATGCTTGTTCGAGTGTCGATAAACCACTTGGTAGGAGGAAAAATTGTGTTTCTTACCATTAGAGGTAGTTTATGAACCACTTGGACAGTGTCAACTGGATTCTTGTAGTGATTTCCTTGAAAATAAAGATAATAAACCACCCTTGCAGTGGGATTATTCTCCTAGATTGAGAAGAACCTAGGGTGAATCCCTATTATCTATTTCAGAGAGAAAAAAGGGTCACTATGATGCTTATTGTGGGAGGCAGTTGATAAACCACCTAGACAGTGCACTCCCTCTCTCTTGTCTGATTGATTTGTGTTAGTGCGAAATTGCCTTTAGTACTTAACTCAGACTTTGGATCTATCTTGGGGGTGGCTGGCTATAAGAAATATTGTAGCATAGTTGGCCTATGGTTGGGTGGATAGTTGAAGTCCATCCTCCATTTGCTAGTTATTCAATTTAATCAGACAAGTGTATTGACTTGTGTTCACACTTATTCCAATGATAATTAATAGTTTTTTATATGTGAAATGAAAGTGCATGGGTTATTCTAACAATGGAGGAATGTTGAGACTCTTGTATGCTTATGAATGATGTGATATTTTGCATGTTCATGGATGTAATGAATGTTTAAATCTTCACTAATTTTATTCATAGTTGGAAATATGAATCTATATGACTATGCTTAGTATGACATGTGTTTGTGCAATATGAATCTAATATGAATAGTTTATAAGTTTGTGTGATATTAGTTAAATGATGGTCAATATTCATTGGATGAATGTGATAATAGGCCAGGATGGTCTGAGTAAATGATTCTTTCTATTTCTATGCTATGAATATTGTAGGAATCTAGGTCTTGGGCCTTGTTGTCTTTCTTTACTCTCAAAAAGCATTATTTTGTAATGGCTTGGGGAGTTAACCTTGATTACTAGTAATCACTTTCCAACAAAGATCTATGTCCTCAGGATTTTAGGCCACAAAGCTCTGAGAGTGGGATATTAGGTGGTCTCCCCTTCCTTATTCATCTACTATTAAAATGTGTTATGATAGGAACTATGAGCCTATCATCCCAAATTATCTAAGTAGATTGAGTTGGGTCAAAGTAGAAGGAGTCGGGACTGGGATGATGTGTGCACATCCTTGAGATCTCTAATTAGATTTGAATTTGAGTAAATTCAAATAAAGATGAGATGAGATGATGTATATGTGGGTGGGTTCTCCACTGGGATGACTTATGCACGAGGAAAAGCCATCGAGCACGCACAAGTTTGTATGTCTAAAAGGACCCATGAATGTGATGCCAAAATGGCCTAAAAACATCAGGAAAATCCAAAGAATTGAAATAATTACCGATTTTGTGGCCTCGACAAGTTATGTTGTGATGTTGAATAAATTACTTGGCGACATGTGACCATGCTGATGTAGTTAATGGGTCAGATATAATAAGTGGTTTTCATAGAATCCTATGGGATGGGTTTACTGGAACCATGGCCCTAATTCACATGGTGGACTAAGTTACATTCATGTGAATGACATGTAGGAACTGTGAGAGGTGCAATATTGGCAAGGATGATAGGGTAGCTTTGCATGGGTCACATGTGGGTACCACATGGTAGTTTCTTGTAAACATAGCAAAATCTGGTTGGTGAAACTTTGAATGAGAATAAGTTTTAATCTGGAGAAATATGTAGATGAATTCTTTGTCTTTGAAAATATCTCAGTGATTTGAACATATTGGTGATATTTGAAGCTAAATTCCACAATCTTCGAAGTAAGAGGATTTTTTGTAGCCCCATCGTCATAATTGACCATGGAGGTTAGGTTAAAAAATAAGTATTGCCTCCCATAGCCCACATGTAACACACCCTCCAGCCAACTTTGATTATTCTTAGGCAGTGGAAGGTTTTAACCCAAACTTAAAGGTCCATTATGAAGATTGGGTCACAAAAATTCTCATTTTATAACTTCCTTGAAACACAAAACAAATGCCACCATCACGTTCAATTATGCTCATTCAAATATTTTCTCATTAACCTTTTCCACATAAACATGTACCACCATGTGGCACTTCCAACTAGCCTATGTGGTCTACCACAACACCCATAAACTGGCATGGCTTCGACCATGTTAACGAACCCAACACTAAGGTGAGAGGTGAATATCCTTCTAAATCTACCATGGCGAGATGTAAAAATTTTCATCAACTATTGGAGAAATTGTATTTTAGCACTCTCAACCAAGCATACTTAGTGCTAATGCATCATTTTGCCAAGGTAGGAGATGAACGTCGGGTGTTATATAAAAAGAATGAATAAGTTACTTAAAATGAATTTTCCCATCTTGAAATGTCGAATTGGTGTCACTTCTTCTATTACCTTAGACATGGCATGTGCCATGGTGCCACCCACCAGACACGTCATCCATTGTCACATCCCTTGCCTTTGTGCCTTATGCTAATATCATGTTGATGTGCATATGATGTCATTCTACCACATGCAATCCTTCGGCGATGCCACATGTCACCCAAAATGGAACCTTTGGTCATCTAACCAAGTTGATTAAACATACCATGTTTCATTGCATAGAGGCACCATGTCAATAGTAAATCCACATCACATTTCACATGACACCCACCACCATCGCATCTTGGGTTGTGGGTACCACTAGGTCCGACCCCTCCATGAAAATATGCAATTCCACATTATAAATTAACTCAGATATGCTTCTACTCCAATGTGGTACCTACCACCTCAACTTGGGTTGTGGGTCCCACTCAGTTCAACTCCTCTATGAAAATATACAATGCCACTTTATAAGTTAACTCAGATATGCTTCTACTCACACATTTATCTAGGCCTACCCTACATCCAATCCCCAAAGTCTTGTGTCAACAACCCCAAACGTTTCAAATTCCCTAACTACATCCAATTCTCAATTATGCATTTAGTCTCTAGTCCACCCTAGATTCTAGTTGAAATATGGCTGGAGAATAAATCCAACTCTCCACCTTTGGGATCCAAAATGGGTCTCACCTTGGATTTCATTTGTTCACACAAAAATTCAGATTCCTATGCTTATCTATCATCCATTTTAAATGAGAAACCACATTTATAGATAAGTTCCAAAATGTTCAAATGCATTCACTATTTGGCAATGTATCCAGCTCCTCCATCCTAGATAAAGGTAAATGCTAAGGCTTCATTAACCCCACACACAAGTATATATTTCTATCAAACCTATAAAGAAAGGAATTTCTATCATAATTCCTATTAGTATATCATTTATCATACTTCACTTACATGATATCTTAACCATACAAGAAAAAAAAATTACTTTCATTAGGTATTAACCAAGGTTCTACAAACCATATACATGCAATAAATCTCAAGGAATCATAAAACATGTAGGTACACAAAATCATAGATTAATCACATCATTCTTAACTCAAAGACACACAACTCTAATAGAGTCGTCCTTTAACTCTTTAGAAAAGAACTCACCCTCTCTGTATGTGAACTAATCTAACGTGTTAAGTAACATAGTGAGACATCAAGTTCATAAGCATGGAAACAAACATACAATTGGTATTAAAGTGTGTATATATATAATACATTACACTAATTTGAATATTTAGAGATGGCTAGAAATTGAATGTGGAACTTCAACTCTCCACCCAACCATAGGCCAACTAAGCTACAATATTTATTGTAGTTGTCCTTCGCCGATCTATATCCACAATCTAAGGTATCTAACAAAACATACTCAACTAGGGTATTTCTTGGTTTTGCAGTAGTATGGGATTTCATTGTAGGTGGTTTGTTAGTTGTGTTTTCAAGGAAAGAACTATAGTAACTTATAGCACACTATTTTGGTTGTTTATTAGCTTAACAACAAGCACTCTATAGGGTTATCATCCTTTTTCAACAAGCACCCCCGCGGTTTTCCATCCTTAATAGTGGATTTTTAGCATTAAGCACCTAAGTGATTTATCAACTTACTTTGGGAGAAATATGTATCTTACCAGATTACTCAGTAATCACTTAATAGTTTATCAACCCTTTCCAACAAGCTATCATCACCCATTTCCTCCTCTAAGCCTCCCACTAATATTTCCAAGCTTGCACATACATAATGCAATCACTCCAACACATCAACACTAGATATCATACCCTAATGACTCTGAGTAGAAGATTTCTTAGTAGTGACTCTCATCCCCTCTTACACTACAGCACTACTACTCTCTTTCATCCCAAGTTCTCCAACATTATATCATGTTGATTGTCTCTCATTCTACTATTTCAATCCTTTTTTCTCTTGCCATTCTCATTTTTCCTTCAGGCTCTTTATTTCTTGTGGGGCTATCCTGCTTCCATTTTCGCACATTATGGGATCATTAAAAACATGAGTGTTTTTCTAACTAGTCCTTTCCTTGCCAATTTCTTGGTTTAGGGAATTTTGTTACTCCATCCCACCCACTATCAACTCTCCCTTATATCATCGATATGTTTTTTCCCCCTCTTCAATTCTAGTAAAATATCAAATTTGTTTACAATCACACTCATTATATATCATTAAAAAATCAATGGCTAACATAGGGTTGTTACATCAAGAAGAGAAATGGAGTGGGAGGGAGAATTGTAGAGTGGTATAAAAGAAAAGGTTCAACGCTAGACCTTTGGGGAATAATTTTGGATCTCTATTACAGAGTGATCTAAGAGTGAAACCTCAATAATGGACCTTTAGGGAATAAATTTGGATCTTTGTTACAGATTGATCTCAGGGTGAAGGTTATAAACAGGACCTTTGGGGAACAAACTTGGAGATTTGTTATAGTATGGCAAAGCATTTGTTCAATGCTCAAACTAAATGAGCCTAGAAGCATAATGTTCAAAGTTCAATTGAGAATTACAAAGGATAATATTATAATGATAATTGATTTTTGTGTGCATATATGTGTGTGTTGAATTTAGAATTTTAAATGATAAAATCGTTAGCATAACATATTTTGATGCATTATTTCATATTCCAACTGACATACTAACTTGAGATTTGATGTTTCATCTAGCTTCACATCAATATTTTACGTGCAAACATTCTAAGGTGCTGGATAAACAAGTCTACGTTTATTTTTATTTAAATAATGGCATGTGTATATGAAAGCACGTAAGAATACATCACAAAGTAGCATGGAAATAAAGATATGAGCAATAGAATGGTGTAGTATAGCATTGATAGATCCTAACATTGTTAGGAATAAGACTTGATTGGGAGAAGGATAAAGGAAGACTCCCCTAATTAGATGGATATCTTGAGAAGTTTAAGGATTGAGTTGAGAAGTTGTAAAAATGAAAATGAAAATACTGTCAAAGCTTGGGAAAAGTAGGAAAAACTAAATATAGTAATATTGCAGAGCCTATCATACTTGCAAAGATAGAAGCAACATGAGCTAGGTGATAACTACCTAGGAAGGCATAAATCCAATTAGAGTCCATCTGAAATTTGGAAGCAAGAATTGGATGATAATAGAGTAGAAGGAAGCCAATCTAAGAATAGGAACATGTATGCAAGTGAATATATAGTGAGAGGAGGAACTTCACTCAGTACTTTGAAGAGGAGAATAGGAAATCATGAGAAGCTTTCTAGTGTTGTAACTACAGATCATCACCAACAAAAGAGGAATGAGAAAACCATAATTCAAAAACAATTTAAGAATGAAAAGCCTCATACCTTTGATAGAGAGGTCAAGAAATATGAAGAGGTAGAATCATTGTTATTGGGAATGAAAATTTACTTTAGGGTGCATGACTACTCTAAGAACATGAAGGAAAGAGTAACCATTTTCAGTGTGAAACGCAGTGTTGATATCTGGTGGGAAGGCCTAAGGAATGTCAAGGACATTAGAGAAAAATAGTTATAATGGAGGATATTTGAGAGATATTTATGGGAAATGTAGCTATCTAAAAGGTACAATGATAGTAAGGTCAAAGAGTTTCATGAGAATAAAATTGGGGAAAATTTTAGCTAGCGAGTCTACTAATATATTTTTGGAGTTGTTGAGGCATGTACCTTATATCAAGGATGAGAAGTTGAAGATCCATAGGTATCTCAGTGGATTTTCATAGGCTTACATGGACATAATTGAGGTTGATGAGCCAAAAAACCTAGAGGACACCATCTAAAAAGATAAATATTTCTATGAACAATCCAAGCATGAAACTATGGTCTAAGTTGATTGGAAAGCAATAGGAAATCCCATATTTAAATGTAAAGGGTAGAAAATTGTAGGCCATCAACCAAGAGGAAGGACTGTGAGATTTACCACTCCTTCCAAGTGTGAAATTCAACATAAATGTACTATTTCTAGTAGTGAGTGGTCCTATATCTAGTAAGAGAATAACTAGAGGGACTTAGAAGAGGACCGATATGGTGATGGACATGTGGAGAAGACCACATTCAAAAGGCAATCCTTAGCAAGAATAGATTCATCCAAGGTTGTATAATGTGCAAGAAGCAGAAATGGTGAATAATGTGGCTGAGAATGTGTCACGAATCCATTTTGTCTTGGATAATAGGTAGGCCAATGACCAAACCTTGGTGATCAAGATGGAACGCATGGTCGATAACCATCTTGTTTCAATATTGGTTGACCCAAGTTTTAATTTCAGTTATGTTAGTTTGTAAGTTGCAGGGAAGTTCACATTATAAAAGAAATCCCGTGAAAAATCATGGTTGTTTCGACTAGTAAGGGGAACCAAAAGGTGGGTTGTATATGTGGTGAAATAATGCCCAATAATGATCGATAGCATGCCCACATTGGTCAAATTGAGATTGTTTCATTTGGGATCATATGATGTTCTAGTCAACATACACTAGCTATCTGGGTGAAAAACTAATATTAAATACTAAAAATCATTAGAATGTCTCAGTGATGAAGGGGAAAGAGTGATGTTGTAGGGGATGAGAAAACCTATGAATAAAGGGAAAATATTAGCACTACAAAAGAAAATATGCAGTTGGAAATGATGTGATTTGTATGTTATCTAGATGGAAAGAGAACAAGAAGATACCAGATATATAATGGAAGATAACCCATTAATAAGATAATTCGGTAATGTATTTTTTGGGAAATATGAGGATTATCACCAAAATGAGAAATTGATTTCTCAATCAAATTATTTCTAGAGTTAGCACCAATGTCAAAATATTTGTATCACATGAGCATGCCAAAGCTGGTGGAGCTAAAGTTACAATGGAAGGAAATGTTGGACAGGTGATATATTAGACCCAACATATTGCCCCTGGGAGCTCCAGTGTTATTCATGAAGAAAAAGCATAGAACATTGCAGCAATGCATTAACTAAACAGAGTTAAATAAAGCCACAATTAAGAAAATATATCATTTTCCTAGGATTGATGACTTGTTTGATCAGCCAAAAGGAGTTGAAATATTTTTTATGATAGAATTGAGGTATGGGTACCATCAAGTTCATATTAAGGATGATGACATACACAAGATAGATTTCAGAACCATATATGGACATTATGATTTTGTGGTGATGCCATTATGGCCCACAAATCCTCCAACAACATTTGTATGTCTAATGAGCAATGTCTTTATTCCATATTTGGACAAGATTTTTTTCATCTTATAGTTGACATATTGGTTTAATCTAATACCTAGGAAGAGCATGAAGAACATTTGAAAGAAATATTGAAATTGCAAAGAGAGCACAATATCTATACCAAACTCAATAAATGTGACTTCTTCTAGTCACAAGTTTAGTATTTGGGACATACTGTTTACAAGGAAGGAGTGGAAGTATATCTTGAGAAGATCAAGGCCATGTTGGAGTGGCCTACTCCTTAAAATGTTTCAGAAGTTAGATCCTTTATGGGATTGGTAGAATATTACCAAAGGTTGATTCAAAATTTTTCAAAGATTGAGCTTCTGATCACAACCGTACAAAGGAAAAGCGTTATGTTCCAATGGACATCAAAGTATGTAACTACTTTTGAGCAATTAAAGCACATTTCACACATGCATCAATATTAAGAATAGCTAATAAACAAATATATATTTTGGTTTCCACATATGCTTGTGAGGAAGGGATTGGTTGAGTCGAAATGTAAGAAGGACATGTGATTTTCTATGAATCAAGAACACTAAATGAGCATGAGAAGAATTATGTCAGCCATGACCTGGAGCTTGTACTAATAAAGAACACATTAAAAATGTGGAGGAATTACTTCCTTGGCAGAAAGTTTTTTTTAATTTCATACCACATAGGGTTGATATATTTATTTGACTAGCTCAATTTGAGTGTAGGACAAGCTAGCTAGCTAGCCATGATTAGTGAGTTTGACTTTGAATTAAAGTACATCAAAATCAAGGAGAACAAAGTTTTGTATGCACTTAGAAGAAGTATACAAGTGGCTCATGTGGAATCCATAGTCACTTATGACTTTTACATCAAAGAGAGGATCAAAAGGGTTTTACTTTGGGATGATCATTATCATGTGAAGGAATGCTTGTAGCAAGAACTGGAAGGAGCATTGACTAAGACTTACACATTCATGGATGAAGGTATGATGAAATTCAAGGAAGTATGTTATGTGTGTTTCATGGATGACTTGAAGAAGCTCATCTTGGATAAATTTCATAAAATACCTTATTTACGTCATCCATGTTAATAAAAAAATGATAAAAATTATGAGGAAAACATATTATTGGATAGGATTTAAAAGAGTTTTCAAGTACATTACCAAATTTTTGGAATGTCAGTAAGTGAAAGTGGAGTATAGGCATCCAATGGGATTTCTACAGCAAATTGTAATTCCTAAGTGGACGTGGGAGGTCATCTCTATGCATTTCATCTAAGGACTACCAAAGACATCTAGAAAATGTGATGTTATAATGGAGGTATTTGACAAGTTGAGCAAGGAAACTCATTTTCTAATTTTCAAATCCACTCACAATGGAATTGGAATTGATCAAATTTTTGTGAAGGAAGCTTTTATATTACATGGTATTCCCAAGAAGATAATTTCATATCAGCATGTCAGAGTCACCTCATAGTT
Source organism: Pinus taeda (assembly GCA_000404065.3). Classification (NCBI taxonomy): domain Eukaryota; kingdom Viridiplantae; phylum Streptophyta; class Pinopsida; order Pinales; family Pinaceae; genus Pinus; species Pinus taeda. The sequence continues at coordinate 59,741 of APFE030276802.1, forward strand.
TTGGAAAGCATTGTTTGCTAGATTTTGGAAAAATCTACCATTTATCATAGTGTATCATCCTCAAATGGATGGACATACAAAAATATTAAATAGGGCGTTGGAAGACATGATCAGGATGTATGTCATGCATTAGCTTAAGAGGTGGAAAGATTTTATACCATTCGTGGAATTTTCCTACAATAATGGGTATCAAGAATCACAGAGGATGAGTCATTTTGAGGTTCTATACTGGGGAAAAAAATGTTGCACCCATCAACTTGAATGATTCAGTGAGTAGGGTGTTTCTTGGACTTGATATGATGAGGTAAAGGGAAAATAGGTAATTAAGGTTATGTATAAATCAAAGGAAGTCAAGGAAAGGTAAAAGTGTTATGTAGATTGACAGGGAATGCACAAGAAATTACAAGTGGGAGAGCATCCATATCTCCATATTAGAATATGAAATATTCCATTAAAAATAGGATCTTGTGCCAAGTTGGAACTAAGGTTTTGTGGATTTTTTCATATTTTGGAAAGAGTGGGACTGGTGGCTTTTAGACTAGCCATGTCACCCATAGTGAAAGCACATGATGTTTTCCACAATTATTTTCCTAAAAAGTATGTTCATGATGCTAATCATATTGTTGATTGATCTATGATATAGGTGGAATCCATGGGATATTTTTAACTAAAACCATAATGCATTCAGGATCAAAGGTATATCACACTTCGAAATCGTGTAATAGAGTAGGTCAAGGTGCCATGAAAGAACTTTGGACCAAATGAAGCCACTTGGGAAATTGCTGATCAAATGAGGGTATCTATGTTTACTATGCAAATGAATGTAAAAAAGAGATGTGTATATATATATATATATATATATTATAGATGTGTTTTCTTTTATGTGCATATAGAACTAAGTATGTTCATATAATTGGGCGGGGTCTATAATAAACCTTTTCTCTACCCTCTTGTAAATGTCACTGTGTATATTCATTCATGTAAATGATGTGGAAATACAAATTATTACTGAGCTAGATAATTTGACATGGATTCAAAGTCTAAGGAGGATAGGTTTCTTGGGAATTAGTAACCCATGCTACTTCATTTATTCATTCTACATATTCCTTGACTAAATTAAATGGTCTGTGTAGTATACAAGGAGGTTGAGTATAGGCTACTTAAGTAAAGGATGGACTCCAAATTATCATTTTTCTTGTGAGACATGTTGCTGAAGTTAACAAGAAAGAGAGAAGTGATTATGGGTTTGAAGCGAAGGAGACAAATAGAAGAAGGAAGATGGAGAGGATGAATGAGACAAGAACATGACAATGAGATTATGATGTGGTATGTAACAAACATACATATAGAATGCAAAGAGGAATGAATGTGGGAGCTCATAGATGAGCGAGAATAGAAGAGAAGTTAAGAGAAGATGAGAAAATGATCCTTGTATTTTCTAATGTATGACTGGTGTTGTTTATTATTGATGGGTTAGTGAAGACTTGGTGGGTAAAGTGAGTCACTAGACTGGTAAACCTCTAATTTCTTTCCTTGGGGATGATAAACCACTTAGAGCTTACTAAATAGGTTGATAAACCACTTAGTTCTTGTTAGAAGGCTAATAAACCACTCGGTAGGTGGAGACACTATGGTTCTTACTATTAGAGTCATTTTATAAACCATGTGGATAGTGTTCTCTAGATTCTTGTAGTGGTTAACTTATAAATCCAACTGATAAACCACCCTTAGAGAAAGGTCATAATATTGAATTGAGAAGAACTTCACTAAGCCTAGGGTGAACCTCTGATCTATTTAGAGTGATAAAAGAGTCATTGTGGTGCTTACTATCGGAGGTAGTTAATAAACCACTTGTATAGTGTACACTCTCTCTATCTCATCTAGTTGACTTATATTGGTGTGAGATTCCCTTAAGCACAAAAATCCTCAAACTCTGAATTCAACTTAAAGGTGGCTAGATACAAGAAAGATTGTAGTGTAGTTTTCCTATGGTTGGGTGGAGGTTTAAAGTCACTCCTCTGATTCTTAGCCATTAAACTTAAAAATATAAGTGTATTCGCTCGTGTTCACACTTGTGCCATGGATAATTAATAATGTCCAATATATGAAATGAAATATCGTGGATTAATACTAACCATGGAGAAAAGTTGGTATTCTTGTATGCATATGGATAGTGTGGTATTTTTCATGTTCATGGATGTAATGAATGTTTGAATGTTGTTGTTCGCTAATTTTATTCATATTTCGAAATAGGAATTTGTATGACAATGCTCGATATGACATAAATTTGTGTAATATGAATCTAGAATGCATTATCCAAGTATTATGTTTTGAATGGATTATAATTATGTGTGATATTAGTTAAATTTTGATCAATATTTACTGAATGAATGTGATAATAGACTAGGATGGTCTAATTAATTTGTGCTTTCCCATTGTTATGCTATGAAGGTTGTAGGAATTTTTCCCTCGGGACTTTTCCCTTCCTTTCATATCTGAAATCATTGTTTTATAATCCCTTATGGATCTTACCCTCATTCTTGCTAATCATTTTCCAACAATAGTCTATGACCTCCACCCCTTAGGCCATAAATCCATGAGGGCTAGATATTGGTTGATCACCCCTCCTTATTCAACTATTGTTAAAATGTATCATGATAGGCTTCGTAGACCTGTGCTCCTAGGCTCTTTGAGTAGCTTGAATTCGGGTGAAGTAAGAGGAATTGGAACTGGGATGACATGTGTGTGGACCTAGACTCTCTTCTTGGATTTGAATTTAAGAGGAATCAAATGAATCCAGTGATGTATAAATGGGTGGGTTCCCCATCAAGATGAGTGTGCCTAAGGAAAATTCATCGGACATGTTCAAGGTTGTAATTACGAAAGGACCTAGGAAAGCGATGGTAAAATGGCTTATAACTTTCAAGAAAATCCAGAACATTTGATATAATTCATAGTTGTGTGGCCTTGGATAGTTATGTTGTGATATTGAGTGAATGACTTGGAGACCCACACCAACAATGATGTGGTCAATGGGTTAGATATAATGGGGAGTTGTCACAAAATCCTATGTTGTGGGTTTGGTGGAACCACAAACCTAATTCATGTGGTGGACTAAGTTCCATTTGTGTGATTTCCATGTAGCAATTGTGATAGGTGCGATATTGTAAGGGATGATAGGGAAGGTATTCACTGGTCATGTGTAGTACCACGTGGTAGTTTCTTACAAATGTGGCACAATCTAGTTGGTATAACTTTGAATGGGCATAAATTTTAATTTGGGAGTCAGATGTAGATGAATTATATATTATGATAAATATCTCAATGAGTTGAAGATAATGGTGATATTAGAAGCTAAATTCCACACGCTTTGAAGTAAGGGGATATTTAAAAGACTATGGAGGTTAGATTAAACAATATGTAACACCTCCCATGCTCAAGGAGAGAAAGGGGTTGGGGGTGATTACTACAAACAAGTTGATGATAAAAATTTATGTTAGAAACTAATAATGGTGTTTTAAGTCATACATTGTCCATTACTTTGTTCATTTTTAAAATTTTTATGTTGAGAGCTTCACAATACTGAGAGGGAGTGTGAAACAGTATTGTATCGATGGATCAACTTTTACAACATTTTTCCTTTTTTTACAAACCATTAATTGAATCAATAATTAATCAATAGCATATGTATATAAACATCATATGAACTATGTATAACGATAAAAATGAGTATAAATCAACACAAGTACAAGTACACTAAGAGAGAAAACACCATCAAACACATGAACACTAGATATTAGGTGGAAACCCTTCCAGAAGAAAAACCATTGTACACTTTTTCTCATTCTTCTTCTTCTTATTAAAATATTCTTACATCATTCACTGGATGCCACCAGTGTGCAAGACACAACTTACGATTCATGCAAGCAACCACCCACTCCAAGCCACTACTTGATAGAAGACACCACTTACTCAACTATGTCAGCATCAATTTGTTGGAGGCCCATACCTCCAATAGTTTCTTAGGAAACCACCTAAAGGAAGCCATCACTACTTGAGCAAGCCACCACTTGCCACACTAAAGTCCCCAACCTTCAAACCCTTGTGGACCACATTTCATACATTTTCAAATTGCACCCACATAACTATGCACAAAGTTATTGTGAGTCTTGTTTCATTGATTTTCATACTGGTACCACTTAATATTATTTTCTCAATATGAATACAAAGCCTATATGAAATACCAACAAATTTTTTTATACAAAGTTATCCTATCTCATCAACCCAATTGTAGCAAAATGATACATTTTCAAACTCAATACTCATAGTAGTAATACAAAATGCATAGCATCAATATGGATTCACTGCAATATACAAACTCAACCATATCCTAAGATCCACATACACATAGCCATGAAAGTATCATCAATAAAAATTACTCTATGAGTCACATAATACATGGTAGATATGAAATATGTAATACATTATATCAACAATACATGATATAAGAGTATCTACAACAATAATCTGTCTTGCAATGTTTTCTCTACATTCTCAACTTCTCTCTCACTTGTAAAGAAGACTTGTTTACGATCTAAGCTTTGGTCTAATTCCTCTATAGCAACAACTAAAAAAATATTTTTTTCTCCATATCAGCAGTAACATAGTACTAGTAGTGGCATACAAACTCTGATCATGTACTCTCTTCAATCACTCTTAGCATATTTTCACTATTTCTTCAGATCTAATTTATAATCAAACATATATACTCTCTACATTACTGTACCTCACATTATCTCTTAATCAAACCACTACCTTTGAAGATTATGGAATTTTATAATTGATGGAGTATGAAATAATTAACATCCATTACACTCATAATATTATACTAAATCAGATAATTAATCATGACTAATTCAAGTCAACTCCATTCACACCAAAAACCTTGGAAAAGCACTATGGAAAAAGCCCATGGTCTTCTCTGTGCATCCATAGATTAGAGTTTCCCACCTATAAGCACTGTTGTAGGGTTATAAAGGCAAGCCAAAGAATATTTTCATGAGCACATAAAGGAAGGCCTCTGCAGTTTATGCAAGTGTTTTGAGGATGAATAAGCAAGCCAAAGAAGCTATTGTCAACATTAAATTTTTCCTTCTTTCTCCACCTAGATCTGCAACTAATATTCAAATCAAATGCAACCATCTTGATAAGGAACCTTAACACAATAAACCATAGGTCAATCATCATGCACACATCCTACAACTATTGATAGCAATGCCCATCATAATCTGACTCAACCATTGGCATTAATTCCAACACCATGCTACCAACAATCTCCCCCTTTTCCATTGATGTCAACACCACCACCACAACACCAATAGGAATGGTTGTATTGTTGTGCTATGTTGTTTTTCCACAATATGAGTGTCTAGGATAAAATGTTAAATCACTGATGTTACCAAACCAAGTATCAAAACATATTACAATGGAATATAAACAACAATAAATCACACGTGCATAACTATAGACAAAGTTTTACAATTTTTTAACCCAACTCCATTATGTTAATCAACCTGAATAATACAATAGTCTAGGGCTCATGTACCAAAGATAATGGCCCTCATACATCCACTGATACAAACATACAAAACTGGAGCCTTTCATTTGTCGTGATGACCACTAATCTACCCAATACAAGATACTCTAATCATCTAGCTGATGTAGGGCTCCTCACAGTTGATTTAGTCATAGCCTATACACATCTCTCCAGACCTCTGGCTCCTAATTTGAAACATTTACCTCTATCAATGCTCCAAGTCCATCTGGACACTGAATCTTAGCTCAATAATTTTCTCTCTCATTGATCATTAGTCCATCATAGCAATAACACATTGAGACTCCTATCGAATTGTTCACAACTTTGTTTGTCAACAACTCTCAATTGCCCGTTATTGTTCCTCAACTACTCAGGGTCTTTTCCCACTATATTCTTCTTGCACTGCTCCAATGAAGACTAACATAGGGAAGGAGGTTTTCCACCTATCACCATCAAATGTTGCTTCTCCAATGATGAAAACGGGATGCAACAACTTGCTCCTTTGATTGATCAGACCTATGAGCTCCAACAAACTGCCTCTCGTAGTAGCCATTAGTCCATCAAGGCATTGCACATAGGGCTCCACACTTGGAAACTCTCACACTTCCCTCTAACATACCACAAATTCCCAATCCAACATACCACAAATTCCCAATCAAACATCAATAACCAAAGTCCTTCATATCTACCAAAACATCATCCATCTAGAGCTTCGAAGCATCAGGGGAATTTTGAGGTCTAAAATGGGCCTCCTAAGAAAATTGAACAAACAAAATAAAATTTATAAGAACTAATAGGATTCAAGATGATGATGTCAACCATGGGGGATGATTCACCATTTTTGGAATAAAAAAGTAAAAATAGTAAAATAATAAAAACTACTTTTTCAACTCATATTTTCAACTTCTCTCCCTAAGGTTTTACCCAAATTTCGAGGAGTACTCGTTGGATGAAAAATTTAATTCCTAATCCAAGGAGTACCCATGCTACATACTTTTGATGGACCCTGCTACATGAAAAATGAGAAATACATGAAAAAATGTGATTGCAACCACATTTTTCATGTATTTCTCATTTTTCATGTACTAGGGTTCATCGAAAGTATGGAACATGTGTAGACCTTGTATGAAAAATCAAACTATGCATCCATAAAGCATTGTTGCTTGAAAATTGAGTAAACTTAAAAGGAAATAAGTTGAAAATACGAGTTGAAAAAATAGTTTTTTATCTTTTCCCTCTAATATTTGATGATGTAATCTAATCTTATTTTATTATTTCCACTATTATTTTAGACCTTAAAATTCCCCCAATGATCTGCCCTTTACAATGCAATAGAGGAGATATTGCACAAATATAGGCTCACAATCACCATTGTATCATCTGCCCACTAGTTAGGGCTTATAACCTACGATGCCAGCCCTAACTCATTGTTGATATAGTCATCCAAATGCATACCATCTAATCTGGTCGAAAACTAGACCCAACACCTAGCAATAATGGCATACCTTTAATTGTTGTTCATGGAAAAAACTTTTGTCATTGTTTAGGGAACTCCTGTAGCCCACAACAACCCACCATCTGTGACTAAAATTCACACAAAGTATGTTGAAAATATCAACAAGAAATGTTAAAATAAAATCTAGAAATTCCAATTTAATTTTTCCTTGAATTAAATTGTGAATTAAAATTGCAATTCTTTTCTCATAGAAACTTGTAATAGTTAACTAAGTTAAGTTGACTTAGTTAACTTAGGAATTTTGAGTTGGAAGTCTTTTGGAAGTGATGTATATGTTCTTCCTAAGTTTTAGGGGTCCAGGATGAGTTTAATTATGAGTTGTAATTAGATAAATCCATTTACTGAGTTATGTTAAATTAAATTAGTTCCAAACTGTTTATGGAACTAATAGAGAATTAACAGTCAGTTGGTGCAATAGTGCATCCACAAGTGTCGCTCTAGTTAAATGAAGATTCCCTCATTAGAAGCTCATGCATGTTGATTCTGAGAAATACCTAGTTGAGACTAGAGTGCAGGGACAACATATTTTCAATTGTATGATTTACTGAGTTGTAAATATCATGCATGTAATAAGGAATAGGACCTAATGGATTGCGCAATTTTGAGGAAGGATTTCCCACATTAGATATGGGTTAATTCTCAAAGGAATAGTGCAAGAAATCAGGGGCTTGGAGAGCAGCAGAAGATGCTAGAGATTGGCTTGAGCTTGCTTGTGAGCAGGGAGATTGATCATACTGAGTGTTGGGATTGTTATTGTGAGAACAAGCATTGTATTATCATCTTGGATTTCTAATTTAATGCAATATAGATAGCCGTGGTTTTCAATTGAGGCTTTCCTCAAATACTTATTGTGTTATGTGCCATTGATTTATCTTTTTCTTGTTCATATTATTTTCATCGATCTATTGGCTTCTACTAGTTGAAAGTGGAAGTAGATTCTTGTCTTTTTCTTTAGTACATTGCATGAGCTTATGAATCTACAGGAAATTCTACAAACTACTATGAACTCCTCCCTTCTTCAAGACTTGGTAATTCGTTGTTTGGTTAATCTCTTTTAACACCCTATATTAGGCTAATTTAGCCTACCCAATTTTCACTACATGTTTGTGGCCTAATCACTACAAAACTGTCAACTTTTCATCCTTCTCAAGGAAGAATTCCCACACCAAAACAAGCCCATAATAGCTCCTCATTGTTGCAGCTCCATTCTTCTAGCCTGCTCCTCTCATGTGTTTCCTCTTAGGGAGAAATCAGCCTTAGATTAGGCCTTCTAACCATATCAAACACACTCATCTCTTCTTCCAACTTCAGATAAGGTTCACAACTCCCTTGCAATAGTACTATCAAGCCCTCAACCTCCTGTGATGAGACAATTCCTTGTGGCCTTCATAACAAAGATAACCTGCCACAAAAATTACCCCAAAATCATTCCAGCATAGCCTTAAACCACTCAACCCTGCTACATATTAGACTAGGCTTCCAAATAATCATGAAGAGGCTCAATCTAGCCATCTTCTCCTTCGCTAGAATCTACCTCTAACCTGTGACCCAAACATAGATAATATTCTAGTGCTCGTTGAGTTTATGTTGCTCAAGGATGGTTAGAAATGACTCCAACCTCACCTTGTATTTATATACAATACAATGAATTCTAAAACTTGTCCAAGAGGGATTGTCTAGCTATCATAAGGTCTCCAACCACTAGGCCAAACTTAACCAAGCCCACTCTTTAACTTCAAAAATTAATTTATCTTCAAAGACCACTCAAATTTTGATTATTTTCGATGTGTCAAGTTCGTCTTAATGTCATCTATCATATCCATCCATCACATGTCTAATAACCCTCACGGATTCACACCCACATTCTCGAGCATAAATCCCATAGGATTCGGTTTCAGGCCCACAAGCCACACTTGTGTGCCAAATCGTCCAAAACCCTCAAGCCTAGGGTTTGGAGTACCTCCCAAGCTACAAATCTCAACACACTACATCTTCAACACCTCTTCATGTGATCTATATTTCTTGCATACATTCCCCATGAGACGATGCACCCCTCATAGCTATTTTATGGTATTTTCTGAATACTCATTAGGTAACAATGGATTACAATGGGGACTAATATTTCTTGCTCAAAATTTGAAGAGGAAAAGATTATCTTTGATTTCTTGATTTTTCCAACTCTTCCCCTCAACATGTACACATTGTCTATGTTGAAACATGTACACATTGCCAGTATTTTCCCAATCTCTTAACAAGAAAATTAAATACTAATTTCAAAAATTATATAATAAAAAATAAAACTAATAGGTGGCACCCTACCTTAGAAAATATTTCCCATGTGAGATAATATATTAGCAATGCATGCTTCAAATTTTTATTACGATTGGGATGAATGAAAAAGTTCCCACTATGAGCATAATAGATTAAAAAAGAAGGGAGCTGACTATATATCCGTATGATACCAAATTTAAAAATGTAATTATATATATAGAATCTCAAAGCGTGTAAAGGGTTTTGGATTTAATTTTGATAGCTTGTATGCTTTATAATATTGAAAGTCTAAGAAGGAATTCAAAATTTGTAAAGTAATTTCCAACAAAAAGGTAGAGCATATACATTTATATGATAACAAATGTGTTACAGAGGTAAGGATTTCACAGTTCTACAAAACTCGTTTATGTGTATATGAGCGATTGCATTTTTAGAACGCATGATTGCATATTCATATGGCATATCTACCATGCGGTTACAATTGTTGACTATGACACCATGCTATTGGATATATTCTGCACTCTATGTGATATATAAGGTATGCGGCAGGGTATGTTGAGAATTGAAGTTTGGGTGACGATATTCATTACCTTTGGTTGCAAATTTGAGGTCATTTTCGTTTTATATTGTTGGAGCATTTCATGAAGCTTGTATTACACATGGTATATATTACAATGAATAGTTAAATTCATGACAAGGCATGTATATTAATGAAATGTTGAAATTCTGCAAGGTTATGGTTCACGAAGTCGATCCCATCTGGAGAAATGAAATATAATTCACATATGCTTAGAACCAAGGCAACAAAGTGATAATTTAATATTTAATGCATCTGGATGATAATACTGGTTATCTGCAGGTAATATGAGATGAGTTGGTTGGCATAGCAATCAATTATTATGTTAGGTTTTCAAATAGATTTAATCTTTTTGCCTTATCACTCGCTAACTATGAATAAAGGTATGAAACCTTGCCTCACCTTTGCTATCTGGTTTAAATAGCATTCTCACCATCCAATACTACCACCTAACGGAATATCTGGCCTCATCCTTTCAAGGATGAAATATATCATTCATTTAATTAAAAAAGCTTACTTGTTATCTCTTTTTTTAAACTCTATTGTCCTGGTGATTTCCTACTCATGATAACTAGAGATTAATCCTCGCATGGAAATTTACACGTTGTGTAGGTTGCATCTCTCCTTATGAATCATTGCTATGATTCTATAATCCTTACAATTACATTCAATATGCTATTTACTGTCCACTATGTTGCAAACCTTTATCGTTGTGCGCCAATTTTCACCTATCCATGGGCTTTCATGGGTATTCATAATATTTGGCTATGTATTTTCTGTTGATATCTTGCAAATTCTCTGAATTTTTTACTAAGTTAGTCGAAGATGAATAATCTACTCTAGTTATTAATGAATTCATAACTACACTGAGTTTACTCTAGTTATTAATGAATTCATAACTACACTGAGTTTTTTATACCATGTATCAGTTTATCCTTGTGTTTGGTTACTAGTTGCTTGAATGTTTCATAGAGATTCTGTGCAATAATATATCCTTTATGTTGGAAAATGTTCACAAGTTCATCAAACTCATTATTTTTCTTTTTATAATCTCTCATTATTTGTCCTTTTTATAATCTCTCACCTTGAATGCTTCATAAAATCAAGGTTTATCTACATGCAAGATGAAGAGGGTCTCCATAAGATTTTTAAAATTTTATCTTGTCCCATGGTCCCTATATGCGTAGCCTCTCTTGTGTTACTCCATGTGAGCCTTTGAGGCTGAAACCTTAGGCACAAAAGCACTTGCATTTTTTATTAGTTTCCCTAACTACTATCTATTGCCCTCCATCACATTTACCATTTTCAATTTGTCAAAAGCTCACTTCACATGTTTTTCTCTCAAATGAAGATTCTTCCTCTGTGCATAATTTTATTTTATGCAAAGAATTTAATCGTGCCGTAGTGATACATTTCTCAGGCTGCTCACAAATGAAATTATATTTATGCATTTTTTGGAATACAGACCTTTGGGCCCTGGTCTTTATACTGAATTTTTTTCAAAGGTTTTCGAAGCACATTTGTGGATTTTTCTTAAGTCAAAATTAAGGGTTATCCTAATAATGGGTTATTAGGTAGTATTAGCATGTTGTGTATAAACCCTACACCTCAATTGGTTACTCTTTTTATCACACAATACATGTCAATGGTTACTCTTTTTATCATGCAATACATGTCAATGGGAGCCCTCAAGACCATACGTTCTTGAGCACAAAACCATACTGACATTTCCAGTACACAAGATCTTTGTTCATCCTATACGACTGGGGTAACACCAGTCCATTTGAATATAAAGCTTCATGAGCATGCCTAGTGAACGATAAATTATGATACATTTCATATTTTAATTTGTTAGATAAAAAATGGGGAAGAGAGGAATTTCATTTGTTATAACCTTTTGACAAACCAATCGATTGATTACTCCTAAAATCCATATAAATCTATGATTCCATCCATAGAAGGAGTCTTTTTTTCCCAATAGTAATGAAAATTAAAGTATTCACTCTCAACAAAGATCGATCAATTTTAATTAGTATGTGTGTTAGGTATATATATTTGTTTCCTTGAGTCTTGCTATTGTTTTCCTCCACTATAGGGCGGAATTTTGATTACCTTTGGATCCACTCAACGCTCATAATTTGTATACTTTGTTACTATCATCCACCTATGTAATTTCTCGGATCTGCTAGCTGACAAAACGTATTAAATCCTCGCATTCACGAAGGGCTTTGTTGTCTCATCCTTGCATAATTATGTATAATAATTCGTTAAATAAAATGGTCCATTAGTTCGATCATTTCACTCTCACAACATTGTCATGCATATATACGTATGTCATCACCTCTGAAAATTTCCCCGTAGATTTTTTTCCTAGTTGTTTGTTTTAGGAAAAATCGTAATTTTATTCATATTGCGTAAAATCACATGTTGTAGATATTGTAATAGCATATGCTATATCAAAACTTGTCCCGCTGTCAACAGGGTTTAAATATAATTTACTGTCTATTTGCGCTTTCTTACCTTTCTTTTTTTCCACTTTCTGCCAACCTTCATTGTTGGGTGTGGTTGTTACAATAGTCATTTGTGCTTGGTTTGAGGCAGCCAAGATTTCTTTTTCAGAATCTGAGCTTGCTGTAGAGTATGCTCACTTGTTGCCTCCAATTTCTTACCTTGGGGTGTGTTTCTCACATTGCTGTTGTGGGTTGGTTGTCTTTGGATCTATTGCGTATTCAATCTGATTTTCATTGTTCTATAAATTGTGTGGAAAGTTTTATTTGTTGAGTTCTGGATTATTTTCTCCATATTCTATTTCTTGAAATATATTGGTGGTTTCTGTGTTCTTTCCTTCTTCTATGTCATCTACCCATTTGGCTGAAAATTGGCATCCTTTCGGCTTTGGTGGTTGTTTTCTTTTCCTATCTTTTTTGTTTTGAGGGAACGCACTTTGAAGATGACTAGTTTAACGACATCTGCGATATCGGAAGGCAATGTTTTCGTAATCAAGTGGCTATGCCCATTGCTTTTCATTGTAGAGTAAGATAATGTGATCTGGTAAACCTTGACTGAGATCAACCTCCACACAGATCCTGGCAAAAGTATAGATATCCTTGGATAGGCGCTCATTGTCCGCTTTTAAGAATTTCACCAATGCGTTGCCAATGACTTCTAATACTTTGAAGTGCCAAAAGTGCAGAGATAAGTTATATAATTTTACCCATAGTGGCATTTTGGAAACCACCATAGTGTTTGGGTCAAAATCCAGGAAACAAGATGTCATAAAAAGGCCAGCATTACCTCATAACCATGGTCCCTCGTTTAATGCAAATTCCTTGTCCTTTATTGTGTGGAATTTGACAATAAAAAATCATTTTGAACAGAGATGAAGATCGCAGTTTTCTGTCCATATGGAGTAAATCCATTGACGAAGGGCTTCCAATTTGGGCCAAAAACCATTAAACCTGCATATCACTGGTTTAGTTAAATAATCAGCATGTATTTCATTTACCTCAGGTATGGCGATTGTTAATGTAGGGTTCTGTGTTGTCTGCTCGATAATGTAGGCTTGAGGGGTTGTAGTTTGTTGTTCTGTTTTCGCTTGAGATTCCATCTTCGCTTTTACTACATCTTTGAACGAAGCGGGTCCTTTTGAGCTTGTACCGGAACAGCCTCCGCGGAGTCTTGTGCTAAGACCGATCGTTGAGTCATTGCCTATATCGTATTGTTTTAGCTTGCGCTCCTCTTGTAGTACTTTCCCTGTGTAGAGTAGTAGTTATTTGTAGGGTGGGATTCCAGTCCTTTCTTGTATCCTCTGTTTGAGTGTTTTTGTCGCCTCCCATTTCCCTATCTTGATGCATATTGTGTTCCCTCCCATGGATCTAATAAAGAGAGTACTTTTTCTTCCTTTGAGCATATCAAAAGCAGAAGCTTTAGGCTCCAATGTTGGGATGTTTTCCTGATCTGGCACAATCATCACATCTCTCTGTTGCTAGCTCCAATCTATGATCTAAGGTTGTGATCCAGGGCTACGAGGAGACTTTTTGTTATCAGGCATCTAGATCTAGGTTTGGTGTGGACTAATTTGTTTGTTGAGCATCAAATCCATTTGGTCAGTGGAAAATTTGAGGTTTTTACCTCCATTATGTTTGCCATTCTGTTCTTCTTCTGCACATTTGACATGTAGCTTAGGCCAGAGGGGTATCTTGGCAGTTGCATGCCCCCAAATTTGTGTTGTGTGCTGCGATCCATGGCCAAAAGGAGGTTGTTGGTGAATGTGCCTCTCGATTTGGTTTTGGTACTGGTTGTTCAGACTATTGTGTGCTAGATCTGTTGGATCCTTGGTAGATCTGTGATTGAAGTGTCCTTTTGTCATGAGAGGGATCAATCCAAGTCCTTGCAAAGATTGTTCAAGATCTGCGCTAGCAAAAGCAGGGTTCAGGTGCTACCCTCCAGTTTGCTAAGGTTGAGCCAATGTTAAAGCATTGTGGATGAATATAGACTGCCTGCAACCAATGTGGGTTGTTACAGGCCTAGATCCGATTACCATGATCACCATTGTTCGGAGCCCTCATTCTAGTAATCCAGTGACCGGATACCTCAAATTTGGTAGAAAGAAACTCCATTCTGTCAAGATGCACCCTAGATCCGTCTCTGTTTCCTTTAGCCATTCCAAATCCAGCTCAGATCTACTGCTCTTTTAATTTTCGATCACTTCATCCTACATTGCAATGGCCCACAGATCCAAAACCCACTCAGAGTTGTGCCTCTGTTTGCCTTCACTCGATCCATCCGATGATGTTATGCCCATTCTATCCTCTACGACATCGATCAGGGTAATCTCTGCAGTCTCTGTCACTGCCATTTCCTCTCGGCCCGTCTCTTTTTTGTTCCATGATGGTGCTGCTACGCTTCGAACCAACGCTAAACTCTCCGAGATAGAAGCCATCGAAGTAGCCAGGTCCCTACTCCCCAAGTTTTACTTCCTCAATTGTGTAACTTAAACATATCTCACTCTTTCCTAATTGTTTGTTATTTTAAAGGCTCATGTAATAGTAAATTTTTTGATACTAGAATGTTTTATTTTGTCATAATTTATAAGTATCTCCATGTTTATGTTACAACATGAGTTTTTATAATAAAAATAGGGGAGGAAGAAGAAATAACACAAATAGAAATTTGGGAATAAGGAGAGAAAGAAGGCCTAGGGTTTCTATTCATTATGATGGAGACTCAGAGAAACTGAGGCGACTACTCCAAACTAGCATTGTAAACCTAACCATTTAGCATATTGCTCAACCCATTGCTCAACCTCAACAACTTTCCATCCATAATATGGAAAGCATTGGCATCCCTATGCTGCCTCACATATTTGTCCCTCTTCTAGTTCCCAATAATGATGGCTAGAAAAATTCTATATAGATACAACCATTATGATTCAACCAAGGTTGGGCCATAGTTTCATTGCCTCCTCCTCCTCATGCTGAGGAAAATGTGTCACATCACCCACAATCAGTGACTTCATGTGTTGTTCCCTCTCCACAAGCAACACCTGAGCCTTCTAATCTTTGCTAACCAACATCCTCCACATACCACTCTAATTTCTAAACACACTACAGTCATTTCTCAACCTATTTCTCAGGCTTCCAAGAATGCTACCAAACTACCTCCACTTGTTGTCAACAATAAAAGACTAAAGGCTCAAGTCGCTAGGTTTTATTCTTCTCATGGTTCCTCCCACTCTGTGACATCCCATACTCGCTAGGAGGACCCAGAACAAGCTGAAAGTGATCCTTGTCAAAGATTAAAATGACAGTTCATAGATAGTTACAATTTTATTTTGATGCACATATGGATTATGTTTTATTTATGCTATTGTTTGGTTTACTTTATCAACATTGGTTTATACAAGGTTATGACATTTTGATATATTTATTTGGATGATGCAAAATACTTATTTGTGGATAGTATTTCTAAGGCTTTTGTGATGCAGGCTATCGAATATACTTTTGGGGATGCATGTATATTTTTGAGGACATATTCACATACAAATCATCACGATGATGGATATAAAATGGTTTTTTTTTTTAGAGACACAAGGGGATTTTATATGGTTTTTTGATGATATTTATTTCAACATGCATATATGTAGATGATGAAAATTTTTATGTAGGCACACAATTAATGTTTATTTATACATATTCTATGGAAACATTTGTTAAATTGTTTATTCATTTTAATGGTTCATATGGTTTATGATTATTACATTATTAATAATTAGAAGTCATATTAAGTAACTTATTTTTATGGAACAATGGGGGTCTCACCTAATAGGAAACTTAAATGTAATAATTTATATATTTAATTCTATTTAAACTTACCTTTAGAACCACCACACTCAACCTTTAATCAAAACTTGATTAAAGAATTACAATTAATCACCCAAGTGGTTCAATTGCCTAACCACTTTGGAGATTCATAAAAGAGGGAGAGAGTTATGAAGGAAATAGAGAAAATACTGCAATGAGAGGTATGCATTAAGTTTAAGTTATCATTCATTCCTCTCAATTTTAATATTCTATGAGTTATAAGGAGCTGAACCAAAAGGTGGCAGCAATTGTTTTCAAAGGGAATATATTGTTAAATGAGCAACTCCACTCATCCTTTGCATACATCATTTTAGGAAACTTGATTTTTTGTCATCCTATTTGTTGTTTGAGGGTATGGTTTTTCAATTGACTAATGCTAACAACTATTAATTTTTGTAGAGAAACATGTTGTCTACCATTATATCAGAGCATTTGAAGATGTTTTAAAGGTTGTCACACCATTTATTTTCCTTTCACATGATTTTTTATATGTTTTTTTTTTACAATGCATATCTTTAGAATTTGATTTGATCAATGGTTCTTTGTGGGAATCTACCTTTTTTTATTCTGAAACATTCATAAATATTTTTATTAATAAAATCAACCTTGATTTCCTCTATATTTTCTATGTATATTTCTAATCCAGGATATTTTCTTTAATGATGTTAAATAGAATTATTAAATAGCATGAAAATACGAGAAATTCAACAATCATGAAGAAGCAATACAAATTGAAGACAATATAGACAATGCACTAAGATTTGTCAATGGAGTTCACTTACAATGTGTGAGCTACCTCTCCAGGCCTAACTTCGAAATGGAGAGGCCTCTATATTATCTTAGAAAAACAATGGCAAGTACATGGGAAAATGCATTGAAATACATCACTTCTAGGAATGACCTAAAATTCTACTACTCATATCTTGATTCTGATGGTACCATTGAGTTCCTTGTGAAATTTTATGAAAAAGGAGTATCAACTTGACCAGGTTCTCTAACTTTCATCTCTAGGTCCCTTAGGGAACCTTCAAGATGTCACAAAAGTCAAAATATTCTAGGAATATTCTTGTAGAATATTCCCTAGAATATACCTAAAAATATTTTGAAAAGTGCACCTGCTCCTCACGGTTCCCTTGCGTAGAGTTTCGCTTTAGCCCTTTATGGCCTGACCTCCATCTCCCTTTACATTGATTCAATGGTGATTTAACTAATACCCCATCTGTAGACATACTAATGTGTCCCATTGGGCATGTTGGTTTTTGTTGCTATGTTAAGGAATTGTAGTTGGGTGAGGTCCCAGGGTAAATTTTTTGTGTCTCACCATTTGGATTTTGGTGTATATAATATATGTGTGGTTGGTTGTGACATATGTTGGTGTTTTATAATATATGTATGGTTGATTGTTCTAACCCATCACGTATAACCATATTACAACCAATATACAACATGTTTAATCTAACCATGTGGACCTTATAAACATTATTGGTAGTACATATTTGACCACATACGGGGGTCCATATGCCCCCATTTGATTGGGTCAATTGGCATCCCTTCATTGGTCCAATTTCCCTATCATTCCACCAAGTAAGCTCCTACATATTAATTAGATTCCATAATTCCAAATTAGTTGTCATCGACCCCTCCTAGGATTTCTAACTGGACTACCACGTGGTAGTTTGTGGGAGTGCCATATTGCACCATATGGGTCTTACCTACACATAATTTTTGTTGTTTGTGCCGAACTTCAAATGAGCATAACTTCATCATATGAAATCAGATGGAGGTACTATTCATGTTGTTGAAATTGTCTTGATGAGATTTATGACTTGGTTCTAGTTTTATTGAGATTTGAGGACTTCAAATTTTGAGCCTTTTTGGATCCTCCTAAATTAATCCTCCCCATTGAGGAGCTTTTTGGCCTCCAAAATTTTGGACATTGGGTTTATTTCACCTTGTGTGTTTCGCGATATGGAATAATTTCCTCTCATGGATCCTAACTATGCTGATTATAGTGGAGATTAACACTTGTGAGTTTTGGTATAACAAAAATCATGATTCCAACAAGTGATGTCAAAGAAATTTAAAGATCTCGAGTTTGAATCGTACTTGGCTCATCTTGGGAGGATATTTTTGGACATTGGGTTCAACACTCCCCATGTGTTTCACAAAATGGACTAACCACCTATCATGGATCCTGAATCTGGTGATTGTAATGAATATTAACACCTGCAATTTTTGGTCTAACGAAAATCGTGATTCCAACACAAAATTCTTATAATCAACAAGTAGGTGAGGAAACTATTCCCTCACTTTCTCCTTTTCAATCCATTATGCATTTCTAGGGTGTATTCCTTTGACACCCGCTCAAAGTTACTCCACATCTTCTTGCCACAAAGTCTTGGTTATTCTATCTAGGATTATGTCTTCATACAACCTCTCCAATTATTTTGGAGAAAAATTATCTACTAATGGAACTTGACCAATCTCCTCAGGATCGATTATCATTGTAGGTTCATAAAGTTTCAAGTTCTCAACATTGATTATGGAATACATATGCATATAAGCTATAAGATCAAGGGGATCAACATTTTTTTCAATCTTTTCTAAGATGGTGAATGGACCATATCTGATTGGTTTCAGCATTTTCCTTCTCCCTTCAATCTATCCTTGCTGATATGAAGACATACTTAGTCTCCAACCTGGCACTAATGAACAAATTTTGGTTTATCTTGTTGAGCCTTATATTTTCCTGAATCTTCTCCAAATATTCCTGCACTGCTTGATGAATCATTTGGATCCTCTGAATGAACTTGTGAGCTTTGTCCTCATCACTTCATTCATTGGAATCCTCATCTTTTCTAAAGGCCAATTCTAAGGGTGACTTTGGTAGGTACCCAAAGTATGTCTCAAATGGTGAAATTTGAGTAAAAGGGTAAAACCCTTGTTGTTTGTATGTTGAACATAATGTATATGTTCATCCCACAACTTAATATGCTTGCTACAATACCCTCAAAGAAAATGAACCACTATTTAGTTGATGACCTCTATTTTTCTGCCAATTTGTGGATGGAAAGTAGCACTCCTCTTTAGCTTTCTGTCCATAATCTTCCACAATATTTTCCAAAACTCTCCAAGGAATCCAAAATCTTGACCTAAGAAAATGGATGTGGGTAATAGAAAATGGACCCATACATGATGAATAAAATTTGAGTATTCTACTCAACAGTAATATAATTTTACGTGGCATCAAGACACACATATTTCTAAACCTATCCACTACTACATATAAGTAGTCATGACTCTTTTTTAACAAAGTAAACCCCCATACAAAATTCACATAGATAATCTCCCAATCATGAGAAGGAATAGAGAGTGGTGTAAACAACCACAATTTTATATTAGTGGGCTTACAATAGAGTACATCACACACCCGTTTACATACTTTGTTATAATTTATTTTATTTGAGGCCAATAACAAAACCTCTACAAATGAGCCCAGATTTTTCCTACCCCAAAGTCACTCCACACAAGACAAGTATGAGCTTCATGAATTACATGGACTTTCACTTGTAGGAATACATAAATTTCCAAGATGATGAGAAACTTTCCCTGCAAATGATATTTCTCGACCTGTGATCCTTGGGTTAGAATCTCATAAACATCCTCAAAATATTCATCAATATCATACTATTCAACATAGCTATCATGAGATAAAGAAGCATTCTTCAAAACAATAGATGTAGAAATTGGAGGTCTAGAAAGCATATATGCCACTCTGTTACTTATACCTTTCTTTTACTTCATTACCAAATTGAACTATTGAAGGAATCCCATCCACCTAAATTGATGATCCTACTACAATTTGGTCTATGACTGGAGATATTATAAGGGATGATAGTATGTATATATGATAGTCCCTTCCCTATCAAGTAATGCTTCCATTTCTTAAAACTTTGAACCAAGGCATATAACTCTTTGTCATCTATGGGATAGCTAACAACAACTTGAGAGAAATCTCATACATGGTAAAAAAGTCGTTTACAATGTTGCAACAATATTTCATCTATGGCATATACATTGGCATCTGACTTCATCTTGAATGGTTGTTGAAGGTCTAACAAGGTTTGTACTTACATTGTGCTAATATTTTCCTTCAAGGTGTTGAAAGCCTTATATTACTTTCATCCCCATTGAAAGACCTACTTCACACTATATATTACCACATTTGGAAGGATTTCATGCTAAATTTCCCTCTTGGGAGGCAATACACCTTGTTCTTGAAAAATATCGTCATAATTAGAGACAATATCAAACATGTATTTCCTATGATAAGCATTACAACCTTTGAAAGCATCATATGTCTCAACATATTTTGTCCTCACAACCATGGGAATACACTTCTTGTCGGAGTTGATGAGTCTCTTCATTTGTCCTGCACTAACAAGGCTTGAATTGAATTTCATGTGGTGAGCTTTGAAAATATATTCCACCCTTTATTTGGTGATATGGTACTTGTTCTCATGCCTATAAAACACTGCTTACCTTCCATATAAGTACGTTATTCCCAAGTCTATGCCACAAATTTCAAGTGGGACAACATCTAAATCAACCTCATCTATCAATTATGAAGAAATGGAAAACCTAAACCTACACTGCTTGGTGACATTAAGTTTTGCATTTTCATACACCTGACCAAGAGGATAGAGTTTTGGATGAGTTATCATTTCTAAACCCAACTTCTTAACAATTGACTCTAAGATTAAATTAATTTGAGAACCTAGATCAAATAGGGTATCTATTTTTGTGTTCTTAGATACAACTCTTATATGAAAAATTTAACTTATTTTTTTGTCATCATCATGAGCTTTACTTTGAGAACTTGAACTAGCATGAAATGAACCTTTACCTTGTACCCCAGTGGCTGAGATTTGTGTGTCATCATTGAAATCAAAATCAAGGTCTTGTTGCAATCTAGAAATCGTCTTTTGCTTATCTTTTCCACCAAACCTCTTAATATTAAATGTTGGATGTAGCTTCCAATAAGACTCCTTATCATGCATTTATTTCTTTCAATGAGTGCAAGATGGATTCCCTTCTTATTTCTTTTTTTCATTGTCTTATTTCCCTTTCCTTTTCACTTGAGCTTGTTGTTCTAAGCCTTGGATGAAGGCTTCTTTTGATGATCTTCTTTTCCATTCTTTCCCCTACTTTCAACATGAATTTCTTTCATGCTAGCTTCTTCTAGATTAGTGGAATCAAACAATAAAAATGAATGGCGAAGATAACTATGTAAAGTGAAAATTTATTTCATTAAAGTTTCTAGTGATTCTAAAGGAATATTCAATGCCAATGCTTACTTCCTAAACTCTTTTATAAAACTTTGAACATTATGACCTTTCCCCATCTCAATTTTTGTCATTCCATAATGGTTTTTTTCTTATACCCCAATGGGTAAAATTTCGATCTGAATTTAGAAACAAATTCAGACCATGAAGAAAGGAGTTTGCCCTTATGTTAACTACCTTTCTAAAGTTTTATCTCCCACCATACAAGAGCTCTAACTCCTAGCTGAAGAAATTCCAACTGAATCTTTGCTTCATCAACTCTTTGATCTATTGTATACAATAATACAATTTGAGCTATCTAGTCCAATTGTTTATTTTCTCTGCATTAGCTTCTCCATTAAACATGGGAAAATCAAATTTCACACCTAAATTTAAAATTGGCTTGTTAGAACCATGCTTTTGATGACTATTTGAATGAAGAAAATTAGGGGAACATGAAGAGATTGAAATTGAAGATAAGGACTTAGGGGGTTCTCCTCCACCTCCTTGGTGTCATAGCACATTTTCATCTACTGGAGCTCCCTTTTTCATACTGTCTTTTTCCATTCTCCCTTCATAATATAAAAACATTGTTTCCACCTGTTAGCCTCCTGCTGCAGCAGGTTACTCATATTTCATGATTGACATTTTTACAGGCCAAATATGTCGTACTTTGCATGCTGCAATGCTCCATATTTGCTAACAGTCACCATAGAAAGAGGCCATGAGAGTGTGCTGGTCTAAGTTCAACTGCTGCATTCCAATTTTGAAGAATGTTCCATTTTTGTACAATTTTCAGCTATAGGGAGGTCCAAACAGCTTAATCTTGGTCTCCCTAGGTTTCAATTTCCTGTTTTAGAATATAGAGAATAAATGATCTATCCAAACAGCTTAATCTTGGCAGATTTTTAGATAGGTAGAGAAGCAAAGGAGCCCAACTGCTTAATCTGGGCCCTTGGAAGAAATAAGTGTAGATATAGATCGGAAAACAGAAAAAGAAAAAGTTGAAAAGCTGGGTCTGCAAGTCTAAGTGCACCCAAACCAAAAAGAAGAAAAAATGTTAGGTAAGTAGGCTGGGTAGGTAGTTTTGTTGTTGCAGAATCATTGATTATGATCAGTTTTTTGTTTTCAAATGTTACATCCATTCAATCAATAGGGCAAGGCAGTTCCCTATTGAAGGACTTCAAGCGAGGCATGACTAACTCCCCCTTCTTCTCTCCCCTAAATCATTTACTAACTCCCCCTAAAGAGGTCAAGATCTACTTGATAACTCTCCTTTTCATCATTTTCATAAAAATTCACCCTGGTAAAGATCTGCTTTACTCAAGCAATATTCATACTCCCTTTACGGATCATCGCTTCCTTTAAAAAGCCTAAGGTTCACATACTTAGCGCTTTCTTATCACTAGTCATATTAATCACTAACCTTACTATATAGCTCCCTATCTATCTCCTCATCCCCTATTTTTAAATATGTTAATAACTCCCTTATATATTTATCCCCTCCATTTGGTTGAAAAATAACCATAAGTACACTTGGGGATTGCTAAGTTTGTCTGAAACATAGCAAGAACCCTCATCTTCCCCCTTTAAAACCCTCGTCCAATACAGTGGACTCCTTCCAAAGCATGTAATCCTTTCTTTTAAAGTTATCGGACCCCTTCCGAGGCCGCAAATAATCTTCAAAACCATATCTTCCCCTCCTCCGATCACAAACAATACTTGCCGATTGCCTTAACATTCTTCTGATCCCTGTCGACCCCCTCCGACGCGATTATCGCAATCGGAGGTTGCAAGGGTATTATGGCTCATTGTTGTTTCTTCCTGATGGATGTTCTGCCGATGACATTTCGCGATTGGCGTATCGTAACTACCATATGCTACATACATACGCCCCTTCCCCGTTAGCCGATGTGATATCGCTAGTCGGCGATCAGTGATCGCAAGGGTCATGTGCCCGAAATGCATGCCACTTCCTTTGCTCCGATGCGACATTGCCACTACATCAAGAGAGCATATTGCTTCGCAAACACCCCTTCACCGCATGCCTCCATTTATCCACATATTTTGTTTAAAATACGATTTATCATTAAAAACTCGCTTCACTGCAGATTCATCGCAAATTCGCAGCATTTTAGCTATCACTATCACATCGTAGAAATATATAAGGTGTCGCACCATCCAACACCCCGCCATGTCATCCTGCCACGTCACCCACTGACATCATACACCGTACCAGGAGCTATTGCTGACGTCACCCGCCAAAGAAAGGAGCACAAGTGTGAGAAATCATCTTAGGAGGCCCGGGTTCAAATTCTGAGGCAGTTTTCGATGCGCGATTAGCGCCTAGCGCTAATCGCTACAGGAAATAGGCCATATTGGAGAATCTTTAGGGAATCTTTGGTTTCCTCGGCCAATTTTGCACCGAAACAGGCAGAAAAAGCCCGATTTTGCTAATTTGAACATATCTGAAGACAGAGAGAGACCAGGTTCAGAGGTTAAAGAGTATCAGAGCAGATGGAAAGAGAAAAACCATGTCAAAGAGTATCAGTGTAGCAAAAAAGTGTATCAGAGGAGATTTTCTCAGGGCTCGAGGCAAATGAAGCATTAAAAGAAAGCCTTGAAATTCAAGAAGCAGTTAAGGAACCATTCAAAGCTCACCAGCACCAATGACTGCACATTAAAGCTCACAGGAGATCAGTGGACCAAAACTCAATGCACAGTTATTACAGAACCACTACACCAAGTCACAAAGGACACTACATTAACTCATTTTTGATCCTGCTGCCACTGGCGCAGCCCAAAGCAGATTTACTTACATTTACTTCCAGCATAAGTTAGGTTTAGAAAAGTTTTCTTCCTGCAGACCTGTTTAGGTCGGTTGTAATAAATAAGTTTATATTTTTTTGCTTATATATATGACCCTGAAGAATGTAGTAGGGGTTGGTTGGTTGTTTGATCCTGGTTAGTTTGATATTTTGCTTGAGCAGAGACTCGCACTGCAAATGTGATAATTTCTATAATCAAAGACTGCCGAAATGCATCAATTTTGAAATTGTCTTTTGTGTCTAATTGGCCGAAGAGTGACTGTGGAATTCTTGTGCTTCTACATGGTTCAATAAGTGTTCCTTAACTCTATTAAATTTTCATATTTGTTTTATCACCAATCCACCATCTAAATTGCATAAAAGAAGAATAGTTTAGGATTTTCTTGGCTGCACCCTGGGCTCAATTTCTGCAATTTTCTTCATGTTTTCATCAGAAATGGTTATGATTATGCATACTTAAATAATCATGTTTACGCTGTTTCTTTCACATATGAATGTTAGTTTAGGAATTCTTAAATTCTCCTAGATAACCATTCATTCACCTCTCTGCCCTATTAGTTGATGAAATATTCTTAATTGCCTTTCATCTCTGACCTTCATCCCATATTTTCAGCAAATTGGTATTGTTTCATGTGTAGCTATCCCGCTCCATATCCTCTTCTGACCAAGAAAACGTGATAGCAGGCCGTAATCCATGACTCCATGCCCAATGGTTTGAACTTATCACCCTATCCCTTTCCTCTTTGCTCAAATGCAACTTCCTTCCATTCAAACTCCATCCAAACAAAAATCAAAACCCCTGAACCCAATAGCTAGCCTAAAATCATCATCAACAAAGCTAAATCATTAAGAGAGAGCCCTCTCTGATTGCAGGTGGGCTAGAACCTGCAATCCAAAGATTGGTTTGTGGTTACCTCGGTCGTATCCCTTCAGGAGCTTAGGGACAACCTGAGTGATAACACCACCCACTCTTCCAACTAGTAGAATGCCTTATGGAAAGCCTGCTCATCCTTTGTGTGCATGTCATTTTCCATGTCCTTTTTCTTTCTTCATGTTTCACATCCAATCTTAGGGTTAAAATACTTGATTTTTACTTCACCCTTTTTGAGTTAGACCTTCGTAAGCATCCACACTCACAATTCACATCAAAGAAGACCACTATGATACCAACATGATATGGGATCTTTTCTTCAGTTATATTAAATAGAATTACTTAAAGCGCATGAAAATACAATATATGAAACATCCATGAAGAAGCGATACAATATGAAGACAAGATAAATAATGCATCAAGATTTATTAATGAATTTCACTCACAATGTGTGAGCTTTATCTCCAGGCCCAACTTCAAAGTGTAGATGCCTCTATATTATCTTAGTAAGATAATGACAAGTACATGGAAAAATACATGGAAATACCTCACTTTTTGGAGTGACCCAAGTTTCTGGTGCTCAAATCCCAATTTTGACCAAACTAATGATTTCCTTGTGAAATTTCATGAAACATGAGTATAAACTTGACTAGGTTCTGTAACTTTCACCTCTAGGTCCCTAAGGGAATCTTCCAAATGCTACAACAATAAAAATATTCTAGGAATGTTCATGTAAAATATTCCTTGGAATATACCTAGGAATCTTTCTTGAAAATTGCACCCGCCCGACGCAGTTCCCTTGCGCAGAGTTTCTGTTATGAAACCAGCTCAAGAAAAGATAGAAAAGATAGATCAATGCCTTATAATTCAGCCTCTTCGAGGGGGCAACCTCCTTTACATTACATAAATGAACAATTCTTGGATGATACAAATGAAAAGACCTCATTTCTATATATAGGAGTCTAAGGGGTCTTAATATAATCAAAGCCGACATAACAATAATAATGTAAGGCAACAATAATAACAATAGTGGGCTTCTATGGGGCACAATAGTAACAATATGGGCACTACATGGGTAAATCAATATAATAAGGGGGTTGTACTAATAACAATAGGGGTTTACACTAGTAGTATAGGGGCCTAACATGCCC
>APFE030276802.1:88761-130784 GCA_000404065.3 Pinus taeda
ATGCAATACATACCTTTTGTAATAGTTTTACACCATGTAGATCAAAATATTGCTCCATCTGACGTATCCAATTTACCAAATCCCTGCCATCAAACTTCCTCATCTTGCCTTTTCTTGATTTTAGGAGCACGATCTTGAAATGACTGTAACTATGTATTTTCATATCTTTAAGTTCTGAAATTGTGACCTGCAGTAGTCCTCTGTGTCCTCTTTCCAATGCCACTAGTCTAACCCCAATTGGATTCTCCAATTAAGATTTATGCCAAATCTCCCACAATGAGCTGATTATAGACTAATTCAGTAGAGCGAACTTGTACGACGTGCCACGTGTCACTGTTTCAACCTTTGACTCTGAAAAATATATAAATGAAAGCTACCGTCCGTCCTCTTTCTGTAACTTCTTACGAAATTTCAATCCGATGCTCAGAAAGAAAGTTATGACGATTTTCCCCAGGTCACCTGTTTTGAGTGTAATCCGGGATTCTGCAAAAAGGTGAACTTCCTCAGATCATATCTCCGAAAATATCCCGCGAAACGCTCTGAAATTCGGACCCAAAGTTCAGCGCCAAGTATTCTCAAATGGGTTTTTTTTTCGACTTCTGCAACATCACAGAAACAAAATTATAGCGAAAATTCCAAGATGACCTGTTTGGAGCAGCGAAACCCTAGAATCCAAAGCTCTGATACCAAATGTTATGAAACCAACTCAAGAAAAGATAGCAAAGATAGATCAACACCTTAGAATTCAGCCTTTCGAGGGGGAAACCTCCTTTACATTACATAAATGAACAATTCTTGGATGATACAAATGAAAAGACCTCCTTTCTATATATAGGAGTCTAAGGGGTCATAACATAATCAGAGCCGACATAACAATAATAATGTAAGGGCACAATAATAACAATAGTGGGCTTCTATGGGGCACAATAGTAACAATATGGGCACTACATGGGTACATCGATATAATAAGGGGGTTGTACTAATAACAATAAGGGGTTACACTAGTAGTATAGGGGCCTAACAGTTTCGCTTGGTCCTCCATCGCCTAGCCTCTGTCTCCCTCCATGTTAGTCGATTTGTGATTTAAATAATACCTTACCAATGGACATACCAATGTGGTCCATTGGGTATGCTGGTTATCATTTCTATGTTAAGGCATTTTGGCTAGGGGAGGTCCCAAGGTCAAGCATGTGGGCCTCCCCACTTGGATTTTAGAATATATAATATATGTCTGGTTGATTGTAACATATGATGGTGTATTATGTTATATGTATGGTTGTTTATTTTAAATCCACAATGTATAACCATATTACACCCAATAGACATTGTGTTTAATCCAACCATGTGGATCTTGTCAGCACTATTGGCAATAACTATTTGATCACATCTAGGGGTCCTTGTGGCATCATTTGATTGGCCATGTGGCATCCTTTCATTGGTCCAACTTTTCAGTCATTCCACCACGTAAGGTCACGCATATCAGTCAAATTTCATACCTCCACATCAATTATCATGGTTCCCTCTTGGGCCAAATAACTGGGCTATTACATGGGGACCTATGGGAGTGTTGTGTGGTACCCTATGGGTCCTACCTGCACATAATTTTTGTTGTTTGTGACAAACTTTAGATCATCATAATTTTGTCATACAGACTTGAATTGAGGTGTCCTTCATGTAATTGAAATCATCTCGATGACATCTACGACTTGGTGTCAGTTTTGTTGAGATTTGAGGACTTCAATTTTTAAGCCTTTATGGATCCTCTTGGATCAATTTATCACAAATTCATATTTTTATTTGTAGTCAATTCTCTTTAATTTACAAATTTAATTTAACTGAGGCTCTACACTTATTTAAGGCCTAGAAACCTCGAAGCATTGATTATTTTGTTGCTTCTTATGTCTCATTTTCATGTTATCTTTGCTGATTTTTAATTTAAATATTATATTTCATATTTTTTTTGAAATTTCATACACCTCTTTGTAAATAATAAGTTTGAGTTGATTTTCTATTTTAATATTTTGTATATAATCTTCTTAAATCACTGAAAAACATGTAAATACTTTCATAGTCAGTAACAAATTAGAGTATAAAACTTAGGGAAAGTTTATCCCATTATCTCACTAGGCTTAGCAATATTTGACGGGTTGGTTATAGAGACACCTAAAAACTTCTCCTTGATCAATAGTTTGGAGTCTTGATTCATTCGACTATTATTCTCTTTGACCCTTCTTTTAGGATACTGCAACCTTTGGATTTTGAGATCACTTCATTGTCTCCATCAACCACCTGGCTCATGCTTAAGATATTGTGCTTCATTCCTTCAACCAACAACATATCAACTCTGTTAGACTTCTTGTCACAAATATTAACCTTACCTTTCCCCAAGACCTTAGCAAGTGTATAGTCTCTAGGAATAATGTGGCCATATTTGGTTTTCCTCAAGGAGAGGAATCTTCTCTTGTCCCTTGACATATGGTGAGAACATCCATTATCTATGTACCATTAGTCATCTTCATCAAACATACATAAACCAATTCCACATTTCACTTTCTATTGTTCCTTCTTGTTTCATATTGTGGTAGGCTAATTCTTGGTGTGCACATATTCCTCTAGTTTTCTACTAGGCCTCCTTTGTATAAGCTTCTCCTTTTGACTAGTTTTCCCTAAGCAACTGAATTTCTTGTAGTCTCTAGCCATGTCACCAAAAATTGCCACAAGTGTAACATCTCTCACGACCAAGATATGAGGTTAGAGGATAAAATCTTCTACTCACCAAGTTAGATCTCTACTTTACATTGATTATACCTCTACTCCATGCATGAGATATGCAATCAACTTCCTTCTGGCCAAACACATTACAAGAAAAATAATAAACAAAATGCATTTGTATATTTAAAGTTTGATAATTTCCTTTGTTGTCCTTGATATCCATACTATTGCATACTTTACGATTATATTTGCACATTTTTCTTCTATAGTGGATACAACATGTCCATAGTTGTGACAAATATTGGATTCAATATTATCCATCAAAGGAGAAAAGGGGTTTTGAATCCTCCTTTGAAATATTCCATATTCTTCTCTGGGAGAAAATGGTCTTATAATCATAGGTCCTCCTCTTGGTACATCTCTCAGAACTGGTTCTATTGTTTCTTTCTTCCTCGTTTGCTACTCGTCTTGGTGTTATTATCTATAACATGTTTCTTAGGTTTTTCACCATTTTTTGGATGTGCCTATGAGCTAAACTATACCTTATGAAGCCCTAAACCAAATTTGATCAAGGGAGATCTTTGGTTGCTAAGCATGTTATCCAAAATCCCCACATAAATACGCACAAAACAATTATGAGGCTCGTTTCGTTGATTTTCATATTGGACTCACTTGATCTTCTATACTCAATCTGAACTTCTATACTCAATCTAAACACAAAACCTCTCTGCAATACCAAAAAAAATCGTAATACAAAGGTCTCCTGGCTCATCAACCCAACAATAGTAGTACAATACACTATCAAACTTAACACTCATAGCAACAATACAAAATACATGACATCAATATGGACTCACTCTAATATACAAACTTAGCCATATCCTAAGAGAAACATACAAACAACCATGAAAATAACATCAATACAAATCACTCTCTGCTCACACAATACACGGAATCTACAACATATCAACAACACATGATATAAGAGTATTTGCAACAATACTTTGTTCGAAAACTATTTTCTGTACATTCTCAGCTTCTCTATAACCTCCAAAACAAACTTTTCAACAATCTAATCTTTGATCCAATGTCCCTACAAAAATACTGACAAAAATACTCCCATTCTTCATATTAATAGCAAAATATTACTAGTAGCAACATACAAACTCTGATCATGTACTCTCTTTAATCATTCTCAATGTCTCTACATTATTTCTTTAGATGTGGTCTCTAATCAAACATATCTGCACTCTACATTATTGTACCTTACATTCTCTCTCAATCAAACCTTTGCCTTTGCACATTCTGGAATTTTATAATTGATGAAGGAGTATGCAATAATTTCCATCCATTACTATAATCATCTTAGATTGAATCAAATAATTAATCATGACTGATCCAAGTCAACTCCATTCACACCAAAAACCTTGGGAAAACACTATGGGAAAATCCTGTGGTATTTTTTGTGCGCACACAAAAATAGATTTTTCCACCTATAGGAAGTGTCACATGGATATAAAGGCAAGGAAGAGTAGATTTTCATGAGAACATAAAGGCAAGCCTGAGCACTTTATGCAAGTGTCGTAGGGATGAAAAAGTAAGATAGAGCAGATGCTTTCAACATTAAAGTTTTCCTTCTTTCTCCACCTAGATCTACAACTCAGCGTCAAACCAACCACAACCATATTAACAATAACCCTTAACACATAAAACCATAGATCTATTGTCATGTGCACAACATACAACTGTTGACATTAATTCCCATCATGAAATGACTCAACTGTTGACATCAACGCGAACACTTTGGTGTCAACATTTTAAACTAAGTTAATTAAAATTATTTTGAAATTAATATAGTGTCATATTTTTGTTTTCTACATTAAATTACATCATAACCATCATCAAATTTCAAAATATTATCAATCTTAATCTACCACAAGGGAAACCAAATTTCTTGAGAAATAATATATAAGAAGAAGTACCAAAATTAATGTCTCTAGTTCAAATTACAACACATTTTGTCTTATGTTGGGCTGCCAAAAGAAAAAATGATAGCAGAAAGAAATAACATAAATTCATGTATTGGAAGATGTCATAGGAGCAGGATCCTAAGTGATGGTACTAGTGGTTGGAGCAAAAGGTTTGAACTCACGTTGAAGGTGGATTTCAAGATGCATGAAATGGGCATCGAAGCTAGCTAATTAAGTACTATGATACCACTACAGTCAATTACTCTCATTCAAGGAGGAGATGGTTTCATTCTAGTCGACATGCTTCTCCTTTAAGACACATCCCAAAAGATTTTTCATTTTCTTTTGGAGAGTGATGGAGTTTAAATATTGATTCCATCTCCCCCTAGTGTGACCAGGGATAGGAACCCAGTTGGACACCTCTTCCAAAAACTCAAAATCAAAATACACCTGACTATCATTAGAATTCTAGGTTTCCAACTACTGAATTTCATCTTAGATGTATTATGGAGTGGTGGAATGGAAAATTGTAGCTACTTCCTAGGCTTGGGCCTAGACACATAGCTGACTTTGCAAGCCTCAGCCATTGCTGCCCCTACCACTTCCACCTCTGTGGTTATGCATGAGCTGCTTGGGAGTTTTCAAACAATAGATACATAGATGGATGAAATTAAGAATACCCCCTAGAGTAGACAAGATAGTACGTGAAAAGGGACAAGGCTGAGGCGAAGCTAAACCAATACTAGAGGAAAAATCACTACATGACCAACAGGAACTCGCCAAGGAAATTCACCCCAAACTATAAAATCCCAAGGCACAAGACATAGAAAAATCCTAAGGGGACTAAAATACTAGCTAAGAACCACATAAAAATAGAGAAGATAGAACATAAAACAACGATATCCTGAGAATTATAAGTAGATGTGGAGATAGGTATTGCATGCCAAGAAGATCTACCAACTTATTTCCCCTCCTGAGATAGAATGAATTGCCAACACATCACCTAAATACGATAGAGAAACAACTTCATTGTCTAAACCATAGTCCAGGGCCTTGAGCGAGTAGCTAAAATTACCCACAACCAAGAGAGTTTTGGTCTCCTTAAAGAGCCATACTACTTCCCCTACAACCTTGGAAGTCAATAGTTCAATTATATAGAAAGCCACAAATCCCATAGTTGCTCAACAAGCAAGCCACTAAGAACTTCCCTACCACCTTGAGGTTGGAGTGCAAGCAATCCCTCTAGAAGAGGGTGGTGACTAGTATAAGCCACTATGCTTTGAAACCATAGGCCAATAATCCCAATGCAACAAAAAGCAGTATGTCATGACATTGCCTCATAGTGTTATCCCTTGACGTTATACCAAGCCTAACTCAATTCCAAAACAAAAATCCCACCAGTGGTAGGGAGAACAACTAGAGGCAAAATATATAATCACTTTCCACAGAATAATGTGTAAATTAAACAAGTGTATGGAAAATTTCCATCGTAAATATTGGAGTTAATACCACATGCATTTGCATAAATAAGCAGGCCGCATACCCCTATTAAATGTTGATGGGGGTAGTAGGGTGGAGGGCGTTCATTGCCCCTCGCCCCCAACATTCTTTTATGCCTCAATTTGGGGTAATGCAATAAATATAAGAAAATAAAAATAATATTTATTAGTAATAGAAATAAATTTATAAATAATTTAAATTAATATTAATTTATTGAATTTTAATTTAAAATAATTCTTATTTTATTATTTTTAAAATTATATTATAAAACTTTAAAGATAAAAATTAATATTTTATATATTATAACCTCTATTGTATAAATTTATTTTTATTTATATATTTTTAATTAGGGTCATTTCTTAATTTTATTACAGAAATATAAGGTACGAAATATAAGGTTTTTTTCATAAGAAGGAAATATTTCAAAATATTATTGGTTTTATTTATCATTTACAAAATGATAATTATAAATGATATAATTATATTATTTTTTATAAATTGTAAATAATCTCTCATATATATATATATTAAAAGTTAATAATCTTTTTTATTGGAAACTAATTTTCTTATTATCAATTTTATTATAATATTATACATTTTATTGAAATTTAAATGAAACAATATTATTCATAATATTGGTATTTTGAAAAATGTAAACCTTCAAAATTCAAACTAAAAAATAATATCTAAAATTAATCTTGTTCTTATTATTTATAAAATTGAGCTTAGAAAGTTTTGGAGGAATGTTCTTGTTTGTAAAATAAAAGAAAATAATTTGATCCCCTTAAAGAGTTGGGATATCTATCTTGAGAATCTCTATGATTCCCCAGACAATATGGGTACCATCTCGAACACTTCTATAAATGAGGATATCTTTTATTTGGAATATATGGAGTTTGGGATTAAGAGACATGCTAATGGGAAAGTTAGAGATATTGAGGGCTACCAAGCTGAAATTTTGAAAATGGGAAGGTCTATCCTCATCCCTCTTATACACAAACTTATTGATTTGGCAGTAAAACAAGGCTTCCCTAAGCCTTGGATGTGAATCCTTATTGTGCTTATCTTTAAGAGTGGAGATAAAAACACTCCCTCTAACTATAGGACCGCTATAATTAGCCACATTTTAGCCAAATTGCATGGAATCGTTTTGGAAAAGAGGATTAGGCTTTGGCTTTAAAACCATGATAAAAGAGCTATAAAGGGAAAGTTAGATTTAAGAGACATCACTCAAATATAGACCATCTTGTTACTCTTAGGATCATTATAGAGCAATGTAAGAATAATTAAATTCATCTCTTTTGTTGTTTTGTCGACTTTAGAAAAGTTTTTGACACAGTTCCTCTAGATAAGTTACGGAAGAGGCTAGAAGAGATAATGGTTCCTCTTGAGTTGATGGTTGATGTGACTAGGCTATTCGAGAATGTTAATGCCAAGCTTAGGACCACCGAGGGTTGGTAAGAAGAAATTAAATGCAATATCAAAGTTAAGAAAGGGTGTCCCCAATCTCCTACCCTTTTTGGCATTTACATTGATAAGCTAGAATAATATTTGGAAGTTACATGATGTGATGGCTCCACAATCATTGGTATAGTCATTGTTGTTCTCCTTGATGCAGATGATATCATTCTTCTACCTAGGAGCTAGGACAATCTCGACAAGTGGCTTAAAATCCTCCAAGAGTATTGCTCCAAGAAGGGTATGATTATTAAGACTAATAACACTAAGGCAATGATAATTAAATCCAAAAATATTAACTATGGCAATTTCATTTATGATAATAATTTGGAGAAAGTTTCTTCTTACAAGTATCTGATAATCCATGTTTATCATCAGTTCAACTAGAATTATAGTATTGAAAAAAGAATTATTGGGGGATGGAACAATTGTAAGTTCACAGATCTTTGGGTATGGAGGAAAAAAAAAATTCCTCTTTGAGATTCCTGTCAACCCTATTATTTTATATGAATGTGAGGTTTAGGGTTGTAGTATATCTAGAGATTCATATAGAAAGATTGAGTTAATTCAAAAGAAATTTATAACCTACAACCTCAAGACTAAAGGAAATACGCCATGCCCGATCCTCTTGGTTGAATCTAGCCTTTCCCCCATTGAAACGTCGGCAGAATGAAGTTGAAACTGTGGACAATCCAGAACATGAAGCTACAGAAGACTTCCACAGAGGCTTGAAATCAAACATGATTAAGTATCTCATGTATAAGAAGAAGCTATAAAACATGGAAGCCAAGAGGTTCCCAAACATTTCTTCTAAATCTATCCAAAACCCCCACCTCTGACTCAAGTGGGGCTAGCATAAGGATGCCTAGTCTTGGCTAAACCACTGGGGGTAAAAGAAAAGATCATCTTGCAGAATAAGGATAACATATTATTACTTCCAAATTTAAGGATTAGTTGTGGAATGATAAGAAGTTAGAGGGAAAGAGGAAGCTAAGATAATATGATGTAATCAACCCTAATCTTGATAACTAGAGTTATCTTTGTAACTTAACCATTGTGAAGGATAAAATGGGTATTTACAATCTACGAACTAATTCTCATGAGAATTCCAAAAAACCTTCATACGAAAGAGTCTGTTACATTTGGGATACTAAGAGGATTGAATATGAAAAGTACTTTCTCTTGAATTTCTCTGTTCTTACTCACATCAGTTTTAGTTTTCAAAATATTTGCCACACTACCGACCTTCATGATTTGTGAAGTAAGAAAAGTTATGTGATACTAAGAGGATTAAAGATGAAAAACACTCTCTCTTGAATTTCCCTACTCTTACATCAATTTTAATTTTCAAAATCTTTGCCACACTATCAACCTTCATGATTTGTTAAGTAAGCAAAAATATGACAATCTCCATACACTTATTTCCCTTCTTTTTGCTCATAAAAATAAAATATTAAAAAAACTCAATTAATCTCTTATTTTCTTAAAAGGTGATAAATTAAATTAATTTTCATAAAATTAATCATCATACTAAAAAATAATTAAAATTTTCATTATATATTAAAAATTACCATTTTCATTTATAAAATAATCAATTGTGGATGAATTCCGTAAAGTATCTTGCATTTCAGAATATAGATTTTTTAAAATCTTAAATGCATTATACAAAATAAAATAAAAAATATTCGTCAAAATATTAATAATAAATTATTTATTAGCAATACTCTTCTCAACATAAAAAGTAAATGGTTTTATAATTTCTCTAAATTTATAAATAAATCACGCTTACACTGGAGTCATGATATTACAATTTTTTAACTTTTATATTAAAAATATAAATAAAGCATTTTAAAAGGACATTCTATTTTATCATAAAAATAAAACCGGAGTGACTTACGATTCTTTTAATATTATTAATAATGTTTTTCGGATACATTCTCTTTTATGATAAAAATAAAGCCAAAGGGACATAAATCCTCTTTCTTAATATAAAGTGAATATAAAAATTTAATATAAAAATAAATAAATGTTATTATAAAAAAATCAGTTACAAAGACAAATTAAAAAACAATTATATAACCAAATCACAGCAAACTGATTCTTAATATATAAATGATTTTGTTAGATGAAGAAATTAATTGCTTATTTTGAACATAGTTAATCGTAATAAAGTTCAAAAACTACATATTGCATTATTTTTGCTTTGGAAACGGTGTTTAAATAAGAATTAATAAAGGCTAACTTTGATATCAATTACGATGTAGAAAATAGCATGGTATAATACACCATGACTAAGAAGAAAATGCATGCCTGAAATTACAGGTGTTATGATTACAAAATTAGGTGGGGTTTAAAGAAACTTTTGTTTGGGATTTCCATGCAACCATTACACATTTATTTTTTTTAAATAAATTATTATTCACATAAATATCACGGATCAATATCATGAATGGTCTTAAAACTGAAAAACCACAAATAACTAATTTAACTGAACTACTTAAATTAGGAACACCTCCTCAACCTTTATCAAACATTCAGAAAAAGCTTATCCACATGAATTCACTCCCAACAATTTATACAGAAAAGATTTACATGAATTCAGTCCCAACAATTTATACAGAAAAGATCCACATGAACTCAGTCCCAACAATTTATACAGAAAAGGTCAAGAATTGCTAATGAACAAAATCTCAACTTGTGAAGTGACAGCCTGGTGAAAGAAGAAATAAATTATTATCCACATAAATACCTCAGATCAATATCACGAATTGTCTTAAAACTGAAAAACCACAAATAACTAATTTCCCTGAACTACCCAAATTAGGAGCACCTCCTCAACCTTTATAAACATTCAGAAAAAGGTTATCCACATGAATTCAGTCCCAACAATTTATACAGAGAAGGTCAAGAATTGCTAATGAACAAAATCTCAACTTGTGAAGTGACAGCCTGGTAAAAGAAGTGCTATGATTACAAAATTAGGTGGTCAAAATCTCAATTTGTGAATTGACAGACTGTTAAAAGTAATGTTATAATTACAAAATTAGGTGGCCTTTAAGGACATCTTTGTTTGGGATCTCAATGCCACTATTATAAATTTACTTTTTAAAATAAGTTATTATCCACATAATATCATGGATCAATACCATGAATTATCTTAAAGAAAAACCACAAACCTGAACTAGGAACACCTCCTCAACCATATAGATAAACTTACATTCAACTGTAAAGCAAAGCTTTTGATGACATTGTGATGTATAACATCCCTTCTGCAAATTGGGCAGCAGTTAGATAGCTGGAGCCAGTGATCGATGCATGAAATATGATAATAATGCTCGCAAGAACCAAGAAGGCGGACTTCATCTTCATCTTCTGTCAACTCCCAACAAATCGCGCAGATGCCACTTTCCTCTGCATTTAAATTTCCATACTTCGCCTTTGGAATGCTTCCCAGTTGTGACTTGAACAAGCCTGAGGTGGGCTTACGGTTTACATACAAATAGCCCAATATCTCCATGACCAGCACTACATATTCCATCACGAGCCAGCCAGGACTGGGATCTAAAAAGAACCGAAGGAAAAAAGCAAGCAAGTATATATTTGTCAGTATTAACTTCCCCACCAAGCTTGTTAAATATTGAATTAGTAGTGAAGCAAGAATGGTGTCTCTGATACACATAATGAAGCAGAACCAGTATTTCATTGGAAAGAACATCTTCTTTCCAATGAAGCCAAACTCAAAAAAAATATTCTTCTCTATTGTTATAGTAAGATGTGAAGCCAAACTGGAAAAAATATTCTTCTCTATTGTTATAGTAAGCTGCTTTTTTTTCTCTCTGGTTGAACTTGGCTGGCTTGATTGATTCCCCCCATTCTAGATTCTACAGTATCTATCTTATTAAAAGGCAGGCCTGTATTTGTTTTCAAGATTCTCCTAAAATTAACATATAAACTAATATGGAATTGCCTAAATTATAGTAAAGATATATATAAAAATAGAACATATATTAAATTTTCTATCATGCCGGTTTTACAGTCATAAAACTAGGGCCAAGATTATGACTTAATATTATCTTCATCAATCTCATGCCGGTTTCACAATCACAAAAATAGAGTGGTAATTATGGATTAGATGTTATCGTTATCAATATCATGCCGGTCTTACCATCCTAAAAATAGAGTGCAGACTATGCGTAGTAGCTAAATATTACGGGGAGTTCCAAATCAACGGTAACTCTAGATTTTAGATTTTGAGCATCCAACTAGTAGTTTTGAATTTGCCTTGTGACCATTGGATATTTAGAAATTATAATTAAAATAAATTTTATTTTTCTAAAATTAGCCATGATAATAACAATATAATAATAACATTGATCATAATAAAGATGATAGATAATTATCAATAATAATTATAATGATAGTGATGGTTAAAATGAAAAAGAAGTATAATCAATTAATGATGATGATAGTGATGATGCTAAATTATCAAACATTAATGACAATTTTTAGTATCATTATGAATATAATTTTATAATTTTAAAGTAATTCATATCCATGAAGTGTAGATTAATTGGCTCATGGGGTTATAGTTCAAAGTTTATGGGGATGGGTTAAGTGTATGAGCCCATTATGGGGGATAAAAATTAGATCAAGGGGCATACAAGTTCGATGAAGCCTTACATTATCTTAATGGAAGCATCTCACACATGTCGTTTTTCCATCCAACAATGGGGCTATCTCCACCCTAGGTTATACTAGAGAAGGAAAAAAAGTAGGTTCAAAGTAATCCATTTAAATAAATATTACAAAATGTAAGTTCCATTCATCTTTAAAATTTGTAAATTTTTTAAATTTAAGGATGATGACAATGTAAGTTCCATTTATCTTTAAAAGTTTACTAATGGCCATTTTCACTGATGATAATGACGACAACCATGGCCACATTTATGACAATGATGATGATGATGATCAAGAATCATCAATAACCGCATTTGATAATGATATAATTGAATTTGATACTGAGTTGCAAAATTAATAGTGAAATTTACCAAAAATTAACATTAACATTTCCCAAAAGGTGGCAAGTGTCAGGGGAGGGGAGGGGGGATCCTATTTCTCGAAGTAATTTGGGAAGTTTCATATTGTTGGGGCCTAGGTCTAGCCACAAATATCTATGTAAAAGCATGCAACTTATATTTGGGCCTTCTCCAAGCTTTATCCCTTAAGGGAAACAACATAATGGTTGTAGGAGACTCATCCAATCTCATTTGTTATTTGCAAAAAAGATCGTACCTTGAAAATATAACGGGAGTGACTCTCCTCCAAAGGATCAGAGTACTATTGCACACGTTTGAGAATTTTGTATCCATATATTAAGAAATAATAACTCAAAGAAATACCATTTAGTTGATCAAGGGGTCCAGGAGAGATAATAGTAAATAAATCGAAGTCTAAATGTTTAATTCCTTTATTAAAGCACATACCACTTGATCCAGGTGGATATTGATGGCCACCCACCAAGTCCACTTGAACCCCCACCATTGTTTCTTTCAAATTTCCAGTTTCCTTAATTGTAGCACCGTTTACTATTTTTAGCAGTTTTTCGGGTCCTGAACTTCCGGAGCTGTTTTGAGGCCCTAAACGACGTTTTTTGGGAAACATGAGAGCAACATGGGTCCATGGAGGGTCCATGGACCGATGTTGCTCTTCCCAAAGTTGTATTTCTTGGATAGATCTTTCTAATGAGATATTGTGCGCGTCAAACGAAGATCGTATGCCAAAGTTATGACCCTGAGAAGTTGATTTACCAATTTACCCAAACAAGGCCCATAGTTTGGCGTTTAATCTTCTAGGGTTAGGTTTTTGGATGTTTAGGGTTTTCCATTGTTTCTCAACCATAAATATGCCTTCAAGCCTCATTGTAACATAGTTCAGAGGCATGTAGCTGCCACATCTCTTCTTAGGGATAAGCTACAATTGCCCTAGCTAGTTTATTTCCATTTCTGTTTGTAAACATATTTCAGTATTTTCCATTAATGAAATGAAATATTATTTCTATTGTATCTTTGTGTTTATCGTTATCCTTGTAATTTGTTGCGTTCCTGTTTAAATCCGAATCACCACTCCAAACAATGGATTATTAAGCATAAAGTATAATAGCACCCGAGGAAGATTAAAACTAACAATGTGGTTGTTTGAAGATATGTGATTGATTGTTCAAGTTGATTATATTCATGTGGTTTGCATTCACATGCACCCGCCCCTCCCACCCCCAACCCCCAACACCCCAATCTACATCCCACTACTTTGGTCAATGCATTTAATATCCCCTCCACTCACTCAATCAATAGATGGTACTCCCATGCAATTTCTAGATGCATCAATTATGGACCACAAGGTTATAATGTATGAGTGTTGAGCAAAGTGATTGGAGGTTCACCATAGTTAGAGATGCTTAGTTATGGAAGAGCTTTTTCACATACAGGTGGGAGTCAGGTATAGGGAAAATTATGGTCCAAAGGCTGATTAAGGGTTCCATTTTTCACATCCTCATGTTATCCTAACTAAGGGATTTATCTATATTTGATCTCAAGCCTATGAAGTGGGAGCCAAAGACAATTGGCCCATATTTTGATTTATTTCTCTTGTTGATTTGGAGTTGGACGATGGGGTTAATTTACCATCTACCTTCATTTTTGGTGTTATATAGGCTCTTCCAAAATTCTCACTTTATGAATTACGAATTCCACCCTGATTGGGCCCTCTTGGTGGGACTTTTACTATGCATTTTCTGAGTCATTGACTAGACTCTCTTCTAGATATTCACATTTTGAATAGCTCTTTGGGTTCTCCTAATTATTTGACCCTCCTTATTATTCAACTTATTTCTCTTTCAAATACAAACTACTTGATAATATTATAGGGGTGCAGGAAGTAGATGAGGATATGACCGCTATTGTTTTGAGGCTTAAGCTTTGACACAATTAGTTAGTATCTACCTTGTCAATGACCATGGAGTAGCTCATTGATCAAAAATATTAATTGAACAAAATTAGGGATGAGATGGTGTACATTGGAGGCCAAATGGAAGAAATAAAATGTATCTTTCCAAGAGAACCATGATACTTCTCTCTTAACCAATTTAGTGAATATTAATAATCCACAACTTCCTCATCTTATTGAACTTGTAGCCCAAGAGCTTGATAAAAAAATTTCTCTATTCTTAGGAACATTTTGAAGGATATATATGTATAGAGTCATGAGACATTTTGAATTGCATATATGAAGAATTTTTTATCCATGGTTGGCTTGGTTTGAATTAGATTCATGCTTAGGGTGTCTGAAGCCAAATTTTGATCTCTAATGTATTGTTGCATTTTTCATACATATTTATAATATAAAATTTACATTTATGGAGTAAAAAAAAACATAACATTTCCTAGCAACCATTTTCTTTATAATAATCCAATACACATACTTTTGGGGTGTTATCATTGATGGAAAAGGTCATCTATGCTATGATCAGGACAAAGCAAGGGCTACTTCATGGTTCTCTGGATGAGGGTGATTTTGCTTATAATTTGTTCAACTTGGATGGTATTTCGGTAGATCATAGATTTTCCCAACAAGGAGGCATATTAATTACAAATTGGCCATGTATGATGATAAAAATATGGTACCAAGACTTTCTGATTATTGGACTTTCCTACATCCTCAAACTGTAATAAAATCCTTATGCAAAATCCTCAATTTAGTGTAGAGTTGATTTCCTTTAAATGGAAATGCTCCTGAAGGGTTCAAGAGAAGACATTAAAAACCCCAATCAAAAAATATATGTTTGCTACAATCTCAATCTAAAAAGTGATGGACAGAAATCACTACTAGCATTAGTAGGAAGACTTGACCAAACCACAATAGAAAAAGGAGGAATTAAATGAAGACTTTATGGGAAACACAAAATATTTCTTAATATACTTAAAGCTCCCTATTTTGGTTAGCTATTCAAATCGCCCCCTATATGGAGGTGACCCTTTAAAAAGAAAAATATTTGTTGTTTCAGGTCAGCTCTCCTCTAAAGTCATCACAGTTTCAATTAGAGGAAATTTCAACCTAAAAGTTCCTACGAAAATTTCATGTAATTTCCATGTCATAATATGTAAACCAATCAAAAGCCTTTATATTTAAAAAGAGATACATGTCTTAAATATTTTTAATTGTTTAATTTGGGTGTCCGTGAAATATTTTATTTTTAATTTGGGTACAAGTGAAGTATCTTATTATTAATTTGTGTATTCATGAAATATTTTATTAATATTATTTACCTACCTTACGCATGTGAATTTGAGTATCAAAACATTTATTAATGCAATGTAAATCTTAATATTAGTGAAAAAATATAAATTAAAAATGAAGTCCCATTTAAAATTAATAACCATGCCCCAAGAAACCACAAAAATAGTTACTATAAATATATATAGACAACTAAATATAAACTATAAATAGAAACAATCATAGTTATAAATAGTTAAATATAAATACAAAATAGTTGAAAACCTTTAAGATAGTTAAATATAAAATAGTTACATAATTAAAAATTATATAAGGACAAACAATTGATTCTGGCAAAAAAATATAAAATATATAGTTAAATATAAAATAGTTAATAGTTAAAAACGTATTCCAAAAATCATAAAATACTAGATTTTGGCCAAAAATGTGTTATGGGTGAAATTGTTGCCTTAGTGGACAACATTGTTAGCTAAATCTAAAATATATACTGGTAATTAAATATAAAATATAAATATAGACATTTATATTTAAATATAAAATATATATATATACAATATTTTAATAACTTGTCATATATTGAGGGAATTTCAGTAAAAGTAAAAAATTAAAAAAATAGTATATTAATTTTTTATTAAATCCATGCTAATAAATATTAGGGAAAATAGATAAATGTAAAGTAATATTAGAAAATTGTCTACATGACATTTTTTAATTAATTTCTTGATTTTTTCTTAGGAGGCAACTTTTAGGTTAAAATTTCCTCTAATGAGAATGAACTCGACTAATATAAATAAAACATCACGTTTCCTCCATTTGCGCATAGATGTAGGCTGAGAAAGATAAGATAGATAATTTAGAGTTGGAGAAGCGAACAAAAAGGTTCATAGCTCATGATCTTAGGATCGATTTGATTGAACTTTATGGGTATCAATTCTATTTTGGGTTAAGGGTGCTTGGTAAATTTTCAAGCAGGTTTAGGGATACTTTGAAGCAAGATCTCTTGTACAAAGTTCGTCCCTTTTTTGAAGCACATAACTCTGCACTTGTTCAAGGTTAGCACTAAGATTTCTTAACTCTATCTTATAATGGACAAAACACAACATTTGTGAGAGACATATTTCGGCCTTGTGGAAAGTTATGCCTCTACCATAGCTTCAACCCTTTCTATGACTTTGAAATCCATCCTATAGTTTAGCCTTGAGGCAAGAATATAGGGTTGTAACATACCTCATTTTGAATAGAACTCGACCAAGGAATATATTCAAAGAATTCGATGATCCAAGGGAGGGAATATTCATTGCATTATCTCAATTAAAAAAGAGAAAAAATTGTGTGTGATCTCTATTAAAAACGAGTGAAAGACTATGGGATATATATGTGCTAGAGGAGTGAGATCTTATGATTATATCTCTATAGCATGTGAGTTGTTTGAGCCATATTATCTTTGTGGTACCTGATCCATTGCAAGCACATTGTCTCTATGGTATGCAAGACTTATGAGGGACATTATCTCTATGGTCTGTGAGTTTTCTAAGCCACATAATATCTTTGAATTAAAGAATATTTTAAGCAAACTTTAAACAAGTAGTTTGGGATACCTATTTTAGAGCAAGAGAAAATGTTTGTAGCTCTTCTTGAAGCTGCCTTTAGCGGTAAACTTGAAACAGAATTGAAGTGAACCTTTTTGTTGTAGACCTAAGAATAATGGAGGATATGTTGAGCAAATCATTGAAGACATCTAAAGTAATTGTTTGGAATTGATTTGAATACTTCTTGGAATAGCCTATTGACACATTCTTGTAGCTATTGTTGAGGTTCCTTGTAGCATCAAATTTTAAGACTTCTTATTGCAAACCTAAAGAGACATGGAGTATACTTTTTGGAGAAATATTGAAGCCACTTATATATAGAAAATCCTCATAAGAGGTCGAATCCTTACTAAGACTAGGTTGGAGTCTCGATTGATTTTTGAGGATTAGAGTCGTCATAAGAAGTTGGAGCATCATTAAGACTAGGTTGGAGCCTAGATTGATATTTGAATA
Source organism: Pinus taeda (assembly GCA_000404065.3). NCBI lineage: Eukaryota > Viridiplantae > Streptophyta > Pinopsida > Pinales > Pinaceae > Pinus > Pinus taeda. The sequence goes on from APFE030276802.1 coordinate 106,733, forward strand.
CTGAATTCGTCATTTAGGGTTGGAGCCTTGAAGAAATTAGAACTTTATTGTATAAGTTGGAGGTTGATTGTTTCTAAGATGATTGGAGTCCTCTCTATTTTTATTAATATAATTATTTTTCTTATTCTACACCTTTTATTTTGATCTTAACTGGAATAATATAACAATTGTAAAGAAATATTGGTTCACCCCCCTCTCAGTATTTTCAATAGTTGGAATTAGAGCTAGTACCTTCAATCACAACCTAATAGCTAGAAGGTAGATCCTATGGACATAAATGGAAAATTCAAGAAGGAAAGGCTCCAAACCTTTTCAATATATATCCTCCTTAGTCATGAAATTAGATGTAAATTAGGTTGGAAAATCGCCATTGCTTCATGGAACAAATTATGTTTCATAGAGAAATAGAATGGAGTACTATTTAATGACTCTAGAGTATGAGGTATAAGAATTAGTAGTTATTAGAAGCACAATGTTAGAAGAGTCAAAATAATACAATTCAAATGCCATGAAGGTGATATTAAGTAGTCTATCATATTTTGTAAAAGGTAATATGGATCAATGTTCTTCAGCCATAAGTCTTTGGGAAAATCCACAAAATATTTATGTAAAAGACTCTACCCTAGTAATAACTAAACGAAAACCAGAATATGTAGAAACAAATGGTTAAGAGCCAAGGGAAATAGATGAAGACACCACAAACATGGAAGAAAATGAAGATGAAAAGTAAATTGAAGTAAACTTTCAAATAAAGCTTATGGTTTCTCTAGAAAAAATAAATAGATTGAGAAAAGAAAATGAAAAAATTAAGGAGTAGTTACAAAATGTTGAAGAAAATAATCATGACATCAATGATACAAAGGAAAAAGTCATCCCCTTGAAAGTTCAGCTAGAAGAAGATTAAATAGCAGAAGAAGTGATGAAGATTCAACAGATAAATAAAGATAAATATTGCGAGAAGCTTGAAGAACGAATTGTTTCCTTAAGAAATGAAGTTGACAAGCTAAATAAGAACTTGAAAAGTTCTCAAATATTGGATGCTATTCTCAATTGTCAAAGATCAACATTTTACAGATCAAGTCTTGACTATACAAGTGAGACTTAATGCAAATAATATGAAATCCCTATGTCACCTAAAATAAAAATCAAGGTAAAACCTCGAAGTTATATCCTTCATAGACCTAATCCCAATGAAAGCAAGAAGAGAAATCAAGATTAACTTGAAATAACTACTTGAACAAGGAGCTATGCAAACATTCTCAAGGAAAGCAACAATATCGATCAACAAAAGTATAAACATCCTCCAAGATAAAACTGCTTCAGGAGATCATCAAGAGAATGTTGCTCATCTAGGTATCAAATTTTGTTCTTTGGTTATTGTTATTCTTGTACTAATTCCAATCATAAAGCAAGAGATTGTAGAGCATATTACAAGAATGATTATAGAGGAAATCATCAAAACCCTAGAGGTAAGCTTGCAGGAAGATACAATAGAATCCCTAATGGATATGGAAATAGAAGTTATAGCTCAGTTGCTCCATTATTCTAGACAAAATTCTATCAATGTGAAAATTTTGGACATATAGCACAAGATTATAGAATTAGAATGAAGTGGGTTTTTAAGCAAGTGGATTTATCTCAAAAACCTACAAAAGTTTGGAGAAGAAAATGGGATGATCTAGGGAATGAACCTGTCTTGAGTACTCATGGAACTTGTTTAAATTGTTGACTAATTATGTGTCTAAGGAAGAATCTATGATTCCTTGATAAATTGAGATTCTACATAAGGAAGGAACATATGTTAAGAAAATAATTAGTCATATGCTAGATGCTCAAATTGATATGATTGTGGCAGAGTATTAGTGTTGACTGAGCATAAATCAAACTCTTCCAATCATGGTAAAGTTAGGATCACTCTTTCAAAAGAGTAGTGGAGCTAAACAATGTGAAGGATAATCGCTTCAAGTTTCTTTTGTTGGAAATGTGACTAGTTTTGGTCATCATAATTGTTGTTGTACTCATTTCAATATGTATTCTATGTAACAAACAAAAAAAAAACAAAACAAAAAGTCATTATTTGAAATAATGGGTTTCATGCTCATTATTGATGGTGTTCTAGGTAAAAGCATGTTCTTCAGGCTTCTAGGGTTTCTTAGGTCATAGGATATATTGTTGTGAGTCAAGAAAGTCAACGTCATAATTATAAGACCCATCCAAGAAAAATATATCTTGCAAATTAATTTATTTTGAGTCTAGAAAAATCTTGGATGTTAAAAATAGCAATAAGAAAATCCTAATTTAATTTGTCCTGAATTAAATTAGGAATTCAATTGTAATTCTATTCTCATAGCAACTTGTAGCAGTTAACTAAGTTAAGTTGATTTAGTCAGCTTAGTAAATTCAAGTTGGAAGTCTATCTAGAGTCATGTAGAGTGATCCCTAAATTTTAGGGGCGTACGTTGAGTTCTTATTGAGTTGTAAATATTTAATTTAGTTTAACTAAGTTAAATTTAGTTAAACTAGTTCTAATTGTTGGAGGAACTAGTAAGTGGTCAAGTGAATTAAATTGGATTTAATTCACATGCAATGATCAATCAGATAACTGATAATTCACTCAAAGATAACTCATGTATGTCAGTTCAGAGGAGGACCCAGTCGAGATTAGAGTGAAGGGATAACTTATTATCAATTGTACAATCATTTAAATTAAACCGATGTTGCATGGAATCATAGGATGACATATGGATGGATTGCATAGTTACTAGTGTGGAATTTCCCAATTAAATATGGGCTAATTCCAAAGGGAACAACACAAGGAAGTAATGGATCGGAAGGAAAAAAATTTGGCTAAGTATTAGCTTGAGCTAGTTTATGAAGCAGTGAGATAGACTGTACTTGTGCAGAGATTGTTCAGATTGAACAAGCATTGTATTTTCTTCTCAAATCTTATAGTTAATGCAACATATAGGTAGCATGGATTTTTAGCAGAAGTTTTCCCCAGAAAATTATTGTGTTATGTGTGATTGAAATTATTCCTTATTTTCTTCGTGATTTCATCGATCTATTTTTGTTTCCGTTGATGAGTAGAGTAGATTCAATTCAATTGTTTTAGCATATCACAATTTGCAGTTTGAATCTACAATAAAAATCTACATGGTATTGAAGCTGAAATCACTATAGAAGAGGAGAATACAAGTTTGTTGTGTAGGTGAAATCAAATTTGCAGTTCCATACTTTAGAGTTAGCAGAATGTCATTTGGCAGTTTGATATTTGAGTATACCCTTGAGGGAAGCTCGAATTACATAGCTTGGAAGGATGGGATGGAGGCAGTTTTGGAAGACAATAGGTTGAAGGAATTCATAAATTATGATATCCCGAAGCCTCCAACATCTGAAGCTAAAGATCTGGTAGAAAGGAGAAAATGTGTTGCAAAGGTGAGAAGGATTATCCTAGAAAGAGTACGAGATCATATTGTCTTAAATCTCCATGGTAAGGAAACTCCATTTGCAATGTGGAAGGCATTATCAGAATTGTTTCAAAACAATAGTGACCACAGGAAGTTGGCATTGAAGGACAAGCTTAGAGAGATCAAGATGGAGAAGAGTGGCTCAATTCTGAAGTACTTGACCAAGTGCACCCAATGTCGAGATGAGCTTGGAAGTGTTGAGGTTACTAGTGCAGAATATGATCAAGGGGAAGTCTTCCCATTATAAATCAGATTCCAATCAGGGTGGCAAGAAGAATGACATGTCGAAAATTAAATGTTTTCACTATCACGAGCTAGGACACTATGCTACAAAATGTTTGCACAAGAAGGAAGGTGAAGCTCTTTCTTCACAATTCAAACTGGATTTCACCCTCATCACGTGCATGATGCCATCAGTGATGGGTAGTGTGTGCTACCTAGACAGTGGGGCGTTATTCCATACGACTGGTAACAAAGATCTCTTCAGTAACTTGAAGGAGAGGGACCTTTAGATGCAAATCGAGATGGGAGATGATGGGAGGTATAGCGTGACCAAAATTGGTATTGTTATCTTTCAGAGGGAGTCTATATCTCCCCTCACATTGAGATATGTTCATGTATGTTCCAGGTTTGAAGAAGAACTTGGTTTCTATTTCCATGTTGGAGGATCGAGGCTATGATGTGATATTTAGTAAGGGAAAGGATTTCCTTTGTCACATAGCCACAGGACAAGTGAAGTGGATCGAGGTTCGAGTGAAGAACCTCTACAAATTGGAGGTAGAAGACTACACTACTTTGAGCACGAAAGAAGAGAAGGTGCAAAGCCGAGACATCGGTGAGTTGTCGCTAATCCAAGATCTTTTACTTACAGATGAATCAAAATTACGTATAATAGAGTTAATTAACAATGGAACTTTAAAAAAATTACATAACAATGCGGAAATAGTTAGAAGAACACAAAAGCCATGACACAATTATTTGATTACATAGTTCGTCCAGTTTGGACTATGTCTCTGGGCCTTGATCAATACTGGGGAGGCCTTCTTTTTATTAGTGGCATAAAAGAGATAAAATTACATCAACAAGAAATTACAACCCTTATACCTCCAAGCTGATATATGGGTAGAGAATGGATAGACCAACTTTGAAAACAGACAAAACCACTAAACTCCTGGCGAAACATAGTGCAAAAACGCCTATCCAAACTTTGAATTTGGATAATCAGGCCTTTTGCAACCTTCTTATAACCTCCCTGCTACTCAAGGTGAGGTTTCGACCTACTTTGAGGGGTCAGGGTCTGCTGTATACAATAGAATCTGAGTTTCGACCAGTCCTCCCTTGTCTTTCTTCGACAGAATAGTCATATATATAAGATCATGGCAGTATCCCTCAAAATTAGGGTAGGTTCAACATAATACCCAAGGTTAGCAGGCGGGAGTGGGCATCAAGGTTTCACGATAACCACTCTTCCGCAATAGTAAGCCACTGTCCAACAACCTATTTCAATGGCACATGACTCTCGACAGCGGTTCATCAGTAGTTCTAGTTTATCAGCAGACAGTCTAATGCCCAGACACAACATCCTGCAATAACTATGGACCCAACATGAAGATTCACGATATAACATAATGTCTTCGTGTCCAGCACTCCTATTGCATTATTGCAATCGACGTGAAACCCTTGCCATAATGGATAGCACTCTGCAACACCTATGGACCCGCTACATTTCAGGTCTGGGCCCCTTATCGCAGTATCACAATCAACACCCACAACGAAATCACATTAAGAACGTTTCCCTCGAACCACATCACAAACACCTTTTCATGTGATTGCGATATGTAATGTACATTGCATCACAATTAAGTCTTGTCAGGGCCGATTCATAACTCTCCTGGCCTGCGATATGTGATATCGCAATCGCATTCGAGAATGCTAGGGATTGATTCTTCCTTAAGCACTCCTCCTTTTTGGCAATATGAGATATGCGGGGTCTAGTGGCATCCTGCCACATGGAGCTCCCTTATTTTCTGAAACTATGCCATGTCATCTTCTCCTTGCTACTTGGACAAGTCAAACTCAAACTTTGACTTGCTCTAACTTTGGCATTTGGACTCAGAATTGAGTTTCATTCACATCGTTGGAATCAGGATGACGAACACTTTGATCCAATGCTAAGCTTATTCAGATTCTGCCACTTTACATTTTGAGCCTTTTGTCATGCCACTGGTACTTTTTTCAAGATCCACCTGGAACAATACTCCCCACTAAGAGATTTTAGACCACCAAAAGACTTTTCATTCGATTGTTAAGTGATAAAATTTCTCCCTCCATTTTTCCTTCTCCATCCATCGAGCTTTGCTTGGATGCATTCCTTTTAAGACAACACAAATATACTCCACATCTCGCCGTTGTGAAGTTTTGGTCCTCCGGTCGAGTATGATATCTTCGGGCAACTTATGTAGATGCCCCGATGTAAAATCATCGACTGTAGGAATCTGTGCAACCTCTTCGGTATCCATAATCAATGGAGGTTCATAAAGCTTCAAGTTTTCCATAATTACCACAGAGTACATTTGCATATAAGTAGGCAAGTCGAGATGAAAAGCATTGTCTCCAATATTTTCCAATATGGTGAAGGGACCATATCTAATGGGTCTTAGTTTCTTCCCTTCTCGCTTCATCCTATCTTTTCTTATATGGAGTCATACCTTGTCCCCAACTTGAAACTAATGGTCAACTCGATGCTTATCATGTCGAGATTTATACTGAGTTTGACTCTTCTCCAACTACTCCTACATTGCCTGATGAATTACATGTATCCACTAAATGAACTTTCATGCTTTATCCCTATCATCTCATCCATTTCCATACTCCTCTTTCCCAAAGACCATGTCCAAGGGATCTCTGGGTAGATAGCCAAAACATGTCTCAAACGATGAGCTTTATGTAGATGAATGTGTTGCTCGATTGTATGTATGTTGCACATAAGGAAGTTGTTCATCCCACAACTTGGGATGTTTCCCACAATAGCCTCACAACAAGTGTACCACAGTGCGATTGACAACCTATGTCTGTCCATTAGTTTGTGGATGAAATGTTGTACTTCTTTTTAGCTTGGTTTCCATCATTCTCCACAAGTTGGTCCAAAACTCCCCAAGAAAGCAGGAGTCTCAATCTGACAGAATAGATGTGGGAAACCCAAAATGGACCCAAACACATTTTACTAAACCTATCCATGCCGACATACAAATAGTCGTGACCTTTCCTAGACATCGTTAAACTTCCTACAAAGTCCATGGACACACTTTCCCATGGTCGAATCGGAATAGGGAGTGGTGTGTAGAGCCCAAGTTTTCTATTAGAGGGCTTTGAAATAGAACACAACACACAACCCTTTACAAAGCGAGTTAAAATATTTTTCAAATGAAGCCAAAAACAAAACCTCAGCAAATGACATAAAGTTTTCTCAATGCCAAAATGACTAGACACCAAAGAAGTATGAGCCTCTCGAATTACACGAACCCTTTCATTATTGGGTATACACAGTTTTCCAAGGTGGTACAATAGATTTCCCTACAGGTAATAATTATCCACCTGTGATCCATGAGTCAATTTTGCATAGATTTCTTTAAAATCATTATCGTTAGTATATTGTTCAACATAGCTTTCTGATGAAAAAGAAACATTTTGTAAAACTATATATGCAAAAATAGGAGGGTGAGAAAGCATATCCATTACTTTGTTGTTGGCGCCCTTCTTATATTTTATTACCAAATGAAATTGTTGGAGGAATCCCATCCATCTGAAGTGACGGGCTTGCTGAAGCTTGGTCTATGACTGAAGATATTGCAAGGGCTAATGATCCATGTGGATGATGGTCTCCTTGTTGATCAGATAGTGTTTCCACTTCTTTACATGCTAGACCAAGGCATACAAATCTCAGTCATGCATAGGATAACTCAGAACAGCCTGGGAGAAAGTCTCTGAATGGTAACGAATAGGTTTTCTTTACTGCATTAATACAACACCCACGGCATATCCGCTGGCATCTGTTTCAATTTCAAAATGCTATTGAAGGTCTGGTAAAGTTAGCACCGGGCTGTGTTGATATTCTCTTTCAGTGTGCCGAAGGATTTTTGTTGTTTTCCTCCACATGGAAAGGCCTGCTTCACACTCGTCAAGGCATGCAAGGGCATTGCGATAATGGAAAAGTTCACTATAAACCGTCTCTAATATTGCATCGTGCCTAGAAAACTTCAGACTTCTGTGACATTCGTGGGCTCATGCCACTTCATTGTCGCCTCCACTTTAGAGGAATTTATCGTTAATTTCCTATTACCGCAATATGGCCTACATAGATTAGAGAAGTATTTCCAAACTCACACTTTGATAATTTCAAATATAATTTCTCTTTCTTCAGGACATCAAGCACTTTCTTTATGTGACACATGTTTTCCTCCCATGTCCTATTGTACACAAGAATATCATCTAGATACGCAAGAACAAAATGATAAAGAAATGGCTAAAATAATTCATTTACTACCCTCATAAATGTGGCTGGAGCATTGCATAGTCCGAATGGAATCACCATCCATTTGAACAACCCCTGCTTGGTTTTGAACATTTTCTAGATGTCCTGCTCTACAATTCTAACCTGGTGATGACCATTACGCAAATCCATCTTGGAAAAATAAACATCATTTTTTAATTGATCTAACAATTCATCAATGCGAGGGAGAGGGTATCGATTCTTCATCATGATCTTGTTCAATGCCCTGTAGTCGACACACGTTCTCCATTTTCCCTCTTTCATGGGAACCAACATGATTGGTGAGCCGCAAGGAGAAGAACTTGGTCTGATGACTCCCTGATTTAACAGTTCCTGCACCTGTTTCTTGATCTCCTCCATCTCGATAGAATCCATCCTATACATGCCAACATTTGGTAAAGGGTCATCCTGCTACAAATGGATCTCATGTTGGATTTCCCTTTTAGGGGGCAATCCTCTAAGTTCTTGAAACAATTCATCATAGTCAGAAAAAAATTCAAATAATTAGGATCACAACCTTTGAAAGCGTCAGTTGTCTCGACTTCTTTCGCCCTCACTACCATGAGCATGTACCCTTTACTATAATTAACCAGTATTTTAATCTATCCTGCACTAACAAGGCTAGCACAAACTTTTGTGTGATGAGCTCTGACTATATACTCTACCCCATCCTTGGTGAGGTGGTATTTGTTTTCATGCTAAAAGAAAACAACTTTTCTATCATATAAATATGGGATTCCCAAGATGATTCCGCAGATGTCCAAAGGTACTACATCTAAATCTACCTCATCAATTAATTTAGAAGCAATTACAAATCTGGCCCTACACTGCTTCATGACCTGCAATTTGGCTTTATCGCTTACCCAACCAAGCGGGTATGGACTCAGATGAGGTTTAGTTTCAAGGCCTAACCTTTTCACTAAGGAATCTGAGATTAAGGTTTCTTGGGAACTTGAATCAAACAAAGTTTCCACCTTTGTATGCTTTATGACAACTCTAAGTGGAACAACTCAATTCCCTTTCACTCACAAATCATAGGCTCATTCAAATAACTAGTGCTTGAAATTGAATCAGAACTATCGTTAATAGAAAGAGTACCTCTTGCACCCATGGATGTGATCAATGTTTCATCGCTTAAATCCGATACAAGGTCCTGCATTGTTGCCACTATCTTCTGCTTCCCCTTTCCACCAAACCTCTTCGGTATCAGTTCCATATGTAGCTTCCACCAATGGTCCTTGTCATGCCCATCCTTCTTACAGTGAGTGCATGATGATGTTGCTCCATCCCCATTCTTGGTAGTGATAGTCCTCGTATCCTTCCCTTTTCCATTCTTCTGGAATTTTCCATGCTGAGGTTTGAATGACATCTTCCTGGTTTGGTCATCTCGACCATTCCTACCTTGGATTTCAAGATGTATAGCTTTAACGATGTCTCTATCAATTGAATTAGGCTCGAATAGTAATAACGAGTGTTTGATGTAACTATGTTGTGCACCTATGTACTTAGTTATAGTTTTAGGCGCATCTAATGAGATGCCCAGATACAGTGCTTGTTTCTGAAATTCCACCATCAAGCCTTGTACATTTTGGACCTTACCTTGCCTTAAATATTGCCAGTCCATAAGTTCCTTTTTCTTATAACCCAGAGCATAGAACTAGTCCTTCAATGCAGAGATAAAGCTAAACCAAGAGGATAGAAGGTTACCTGACTTTGTGTTGCCCTTTTGTAACTTTCTCTCCCACCAATAGAGAGTAGTGCCATTCAGTCAAAGAGATGTTATTTGGACTTTCACCTCATCTACTTCGATCTGATGGATTTGGCAGTAAACCTCTATCTTTCTGGGCCAGTTATTGAGTTTTTTTGCACTACATTCTCCATTGTACATGGGCAGGTTGAAATTCACATCTAATTTGAAAAATGGTTTCTTAGAGGTCTGTTTGGAATTTTTATGAGAGTGATGAGAATTATCACTGGAGGAAGGAGATGGAGGAGGATCTTCTCCACCACCTTCCTAATTTGTTGATTCATGATTATCAGAATCCTTCTTCTCATGCCTAAGTGCCTTCCCATACTCTACGAACAACTTTTCTACCTTTCCTACCATATTATAGAATACCTTTTGGAAATTTTATTCCTCTTTCCAACGAGCTTCTTCATTGGCCATTTTCTTTTTTGATGTGCACATCCTACTTCAGGATCAAAGGAGTTAAGCATTCCTTATCCTTTTTGCATCTTGTTCCGGTTTAGCATAAAATCATGCAATTCGCATCTACAAAGACATTCTTTGATACCGAACTTGATCCAAGATCTTTTACTTATAGATGCATCAGAATTACATATAATAGAGTTAATTAACCATGGAAATTAAAAAAAATCACATAACAATGCGAAAATAGTCATAAGAACACAAAAACCATGACATAATGATTTGATTACGGAGTTTGTCCAGTTTGGACTACATCTTCGGGCCCTACTCAATAGTGGGGAGGCCTTCTTTTTATTACTGGCATAAAAGAGATAAAAGTACAACAACAACCAATTACAACCATTATACCTTCAAGCTGATACATTGGCAGAGAATGGAGAGCCCAACTTTCAAAACATACATAATCACTGAACTCCTGGCAAAAATTGGTGAAAAAAAGCTTATCCAAACTCCCAATTTAGATAATTGGTCCTTCTGCAACCTTCTCAGAACCTCCCTACAACTCAAGGCGAGGTTCCAACCTGCTGCCAAGGGTCAGGGTCTACTGTATACAATAGAATCTGAGTTTCATCCAGTCCTCCCTTGCCTTTCTCTAACATAACAGCCATATATATAAGATCATGGTGGAAACCCTCAAAATTGAGGTAGTTTCAACATAATACCTAAGGTTAGCACACGGGAGCATGCTTGAAGGATTCATGGTAACCACCCTTTCGCATAGTAAGCCATTGTCCAACAACCCATTTCAACGATGCATGACTCTCGATGATGGGTTCATCAATAGTTCCAGCTTAGTGGCGGACAATCCAATACCCATACATATCATCCTGTGATAACTATGGACCCGACAGGAAGATTCACCATATAAAATAATGTCTTCCATGTCCGGCGCTCCCATCGCATTATCGCAATCGGCGGTTAGCACTTTGCAACACATATGGACTCGCTGGGTTTATTAATCACACTATATAGCATTTTGGGTCTGGGCCCCTTATCGTAGTATCGCAATCAATGCCCACTACAAAATTGCAATCGGTACTTTCCCTCAAACCACATTGCAAGAACCTTTTCATGCAATTTTGATATGCGATGTATATCACATACTAAGTCCTATTGGGGGCCAATTTGTAACTCCCCCAGCCTGCGATATGCAATATTTCAATTGTAGCTGAGAACGCCAAGGATCGATTCTTCCTTAAATGCTACTCCTTTTAGCCGATATGTGATATGTGGGGTCCACTGGAATCCTACCACATGGTGCTCCCTTATTTGCTAAAACTATGCCATGCCATCTTTTCCTTGCTACTTGTACAAGTCATGTTCAAACTTTGACTTGCTCTAACTTTGTCATCTAGACTCAGATTTGGGTGTCGTTCACATCATTGGAATTAGTATGACGAGCACTTAGATCCCATGCTAAGCTTATCCAGATTCTACCACTTTGATTTTTGACCCTTTTGTCATACCACTGGTACTTTTCTTAAGATCCATCTGAATCAGTGGCATAGAATATTTGGTCACTTGCACCACAAAGCTTTGAAGATCATGCAACAAATTTCTATAGGACTTCCCAAGGGTGCACTAGAGAAGAGAGACACGTGAAAAGGGTGTGCATTGGAGAAGTACACCAAAGATTACTTTCATGACAAAGATAGTTGAGCGTAAGCGATCCTTGATCGAGTTCACTCAAATGTGTGTGGACTGTTCTCGACAACATCCACGACCAAGCACATGTAATATCTAATATTTGTTGATGATTTTTCTCGTAAGTGATGGATTTTCTTCATGCAAAAGAAATATCAGACGTCTTCTAAATTTTGTGAATTTAAAGAACTTGTTGATAAATATACTCGTAGGAAAGTTAAACCTCCTAGAAGTAATAATGGTGGAGAATATGTGTCAAATAAATTCAAGAAATTTTGTGCTTTGGAAGGCATTCGACGGGAGTTTATTGCACCTCATAACCCATAGCAGAACGGGTTGGCTGAAAGGAAGAAAAAACGTATTTTGGGAGTGGCACAGATAATGCTACATGATTAGGGCTTACCATTGCACTTGTGGGCTGAAGCATGCAACACAATTGTTTATTTTCAGAATAGAATCCCTCATCATATTCTCGAGATGTGTACAACAAAAGAAGCTTTTATAATGAAGAAACCATACATGGCACACTTCAGGATCTTTTGTTCATTAGTCTACTGTCATGTTACCAAGGATTCATGGAAAAATTTAGAGCCAACAATTGAGCTGGGCATATTTGTGGGGTACACGGATACACCTCACAACTACGGGGTGTACCTTCCATCTAATAGGACGATAGTGGTTCGTAGAGATGTAAATTTTGATGAAGAGAAGGCCATGAGATGTTCCCTTGAGAGGGAGATTCAACTACATGCAATTGAGGATATTTTATCTCAAAAGGAGGAACCTCAAGATGATGTGGAGTAGCCACATGCAAAGGATCAGAGAGTGGAATCACCACACATGCAAAGACTTTTAGAGATGGGAGAAAGTGCACTAGAGAGGGTGGCAGACTATTTCATGATGTTAGAGAGAATGTGCAAGCACCCACATCATTTTGGCATTATGATACAAGTGTTGTCCTTGATGGCAACTTACACAGACGACAAATCATAGTGCAGCAGGTTAGTAGCAAAGAACTGGTGATTAGACTACAAAGAATGAAGAAAGAAAAGTATATATGCAAGTTCACTATATACCAAGTTGGGTACACATGCAGGTTCACCATATACCAAGTCGCGTATATATGCAAGTTTGATATATACCAAGTATTGTATACACGCAGTGTCACTGTATACAAAGGCACGTATACATGTGGGATTGCTGATCAAAAGTCGCGTATGCGTATGCACGCACTTTCATGCACAGAAAAGCGCATACATGCAGGAAAGCTTATTTTTGGGTCCGTGGTATTTAGACCTATGGTTTTAGACCTTGGTATTGCGTCCGAAGTGTTGAACCCAGGTATTGGGTCCCTAGTATTGGTTCTAAATGGTTTTGGACCATGGTATTGAGTAAGGCCTAAGACTATAAAAGGAGAAGAAGATCATTAGGAAAATGCAATTGAGAAAATCTCGAATATCTAATGAAGTATGAGATCCAGTATGCAGGCTATGGGTTCATAATGCCTTGCTTAATCTGAGCTAAGGAGGAATCTCAGTGGTTGATGGAGAACAAGATCTAAGGATAGATCGGGATCTAATGGCTTGGAATGAATCATCTCTATACGGTTTGATCTTGTTAAGTATAGATCTATATACTGATGCATGTAATGTTCTATAAATATTATGATCTGGGTGTAACTCAAGTTTGGAATAGCTGCAAATCATGAATGAATATTTACAAATGTATACGCTGGTTGACTCTGATAAAAGCACGTACATACACAGTTTAGATACATCTAAGTAGGGTATACCATATGAGCTATGATGTTTGAAGTTACAGGTGGTTCTGGTTGTTGATAAGTTTTGATGACTATGTACTAGTGTCAGTATTCGGTATATTCAATTTTGTTGATTGTGTTTAGCTTCAGTGTTGATGGATGAGATCTAATAATGGATCAGGATCATAATGATTTATTTGTATGTGATCTGATGGATTAGATCTAGTTGCTAACACACATATTATCCTTGTATATGTAATAACCTGGGTATGTCTGAAGTCAGGAAGTGCAACAAGTTATTAGTAAGTAATTATTGACATATACACTGGTTCACTTTGGTGAAGTTGCATATACACACTGGTTCGGCTCTTCCAAGTAGTGTATGCACTATGATGCATGATTTTTTATGATACAGTTAGATCTAAATGATGTTTCAGAGTTCTGTGTTCTGCGCTGTGTTCTAGTGACTGCAGTTTGTTGACAGGGCTTCAGTGATTCAGTACTGGGTGATTTAGAGATTGATGATGCTAGTGTTGATTGATATTAATGGGTCCAGTATGAAAATTAGATGAAACGTGGCCTTCAGATTATGATTTTGTGCTTTAGGAGTATCTAGTCTGAAAATTTATGAAACGTGGTACCTGGAGAAAGAAAGAGAAGGTTGTAGCCTTCTGTAGGTTGGCACCTACGTACTAGTACATCAACTATTACAAGAGCTAAGGGGGTGGTAGCTCCCTTCCAGTAGTAGCTAAAAACGAGTGAAGGTTGGAGCATTCAGTAGGTCGACACCTACGTACTAGTAAAAGGATCGGCTAGTACAAGAGCTAAGGGGGTTGCAGATCCCTTCCAGCAGAAGCTAGATAACGAGAGACGGTTGTAGCCTTCTACAGGTAGAAGCATGTGTACTAGTATAAGACTGAACTAGTATAGAAATATTGTAAAAATAAGTTTCTTATTAAAAGAAGATAGAGACAGTTTGCAGCAGGTGGTTTTCACCCACATTGGGTTTCCACCTTATATCATGGTGTTCATGTGTGCTTCTTATGTGTGATGATCTGTTCTATTTTATTGCTCCTGTTTACTGTTCATATGGCTAATAATGTTCTGATGCACTCATCAAGGATCAACTAACTGAATCATAAGCTTACTGGATATACGCATGTTGCACTACACACAGTTGCGTATACACGTGGTTTGCCTTAACTGAAGTAGCGTATATGAATCTTAATATGGAAATGAAAAAGTTATATTGATTTGATAAATATTGATTCACCACCCCCCCGTCTTAGTATTATTTCCAACAATTGTTATCAGAGCAGGTCCTTTGGTAGAAGCTTGATCACTTGAAGGAGATCCGTAGAACAATGGGAAAGAAGCTTAAGAAGAAAGCACCTAAGAAGAAGAAGACATATCAGAAGAGCTATGACAGTGGGAGAATCGATTGGGGAATATGTGGAAGAAGCACTTCAGACTCAAAATCACTTCAGAATGAAGATGAACAAGCAAAATAACTATATGAATTTGTTATCCTCTGGTGATACATTTATCCATCCATTTGAAGATGATGAAAGTGATAGAAAAACAACTAAATTTTCTCTTATGGGTGAGCAAGAAAGATATCAAATAGAGGTAGAATTTAAAAGGATTATAGAAAAAATTAGAGATCAACAAGATCTATTGAACAAAAGGGAATGTTCCTTCAAAGAAGAAGCTACCAAACTAAAAGCTCAACTAGAGGAAGGAAACAAGGTAAGGAAGTTATTCAAGGACAAGGAAGATCAATGTCAAAAGTTACAGGATGAAGAGACATCATTAAGAAATGAAGTCAATGAAAGGAGCACAACAATCAAGAAACTCAGAGATAGATCCAGTTACTATGAAAGTCTTGAAGCTACGATCCTCTCGCTAAAATAAGATCTTGAAGAATCAAATAAGCAGAATAAAGAACTACTTCAAGCTCTTGAAAAACAAGAAAATGAAGTTCTTGAACTAAGACATCAGTTGGAAGAAGGAAGAAAAGCTGAAGAAAACATGAAGAAGCAGTATCATGAAAAGGAGGAGCAACATCAGGTTGAGGTAAATATTCTAAAAGATAACTTAGATGAAAAGGATAAGCTCTTACGATTTCAATATAGTACTAAGATCTTGGATGATATTCTTAGTATTCAAAGGTCTCCTGCTATCAAAACTGGCCTTGGTTTTTATGAATCTGTTGAAGATGAATCTAGCTCACAAGGAAAGGCAAGGAACTCTAATGAGAAATCTAAAATAATCAATAAGGAGATGAGAGGACAAGCCCATCAACAGTCAAGGAAAGAAATTCTTCAAAGAAAATATTTTACTCCTTCGATGAGTAATGTTGAATGTTATGTATGTCATAATCTTAGACATGTTGCAGCCATATGCAAAAGAAGAATGGTTCAAGACCATCACACAGAAAGATCATCACCTTCCAGGTACTTTAAGGGATATTTCTTTGCTTGCAATATGGTTGGTCACAGATTTGTTGATTGCTATAGAAGGAATATGAAACATGTAAGATGTTATGCATGTAACAAGCTTGGACATACAACAAAGGAATGCAGCAACAAAGTACGAGCACCATACCAAAAGGATAAAACATCATCACACTTGAAGATATGGAAGAAGGAGGAAGTACAGTGAGAAAGATGTGGCACAATATACAGACATAACAGACTCAGAGGGAGCTGAAAGTGTAAAACTTGAATGTCCTAAATATCATATGCAAGTTTCATAAAGGGAAGTCATGTATATATGCAAGTTTGTTACTGCAAGGTCGCGTATATATTAGTTTGAGGAAAAGAAGTAGGGACAGGCTCAAGAAAAAGGGTCTGATATGATTCAGTCCATTATTTGCTTTGTTTGATAATGGCTACAATCTGCTGATGATGTGTGGAAATGTCTTGACACTTGTAAGATGTTTAAAAGTGTTCTAATCCTAAATTAATGATGATGATGCCTTAATACTTCTTGCTGATATATGCATGATCAGATCTGACAATAAGTAAGATGACACAAGTTCAGGGGGAGCATATACTTTTAATAATGCATTGTTGGCATTATGGTTAGTAGTCCTTGGTGATGATGCTTATATGGCTAAATGATACATCTTGCTATGATATGGTTATGAGTTGTCCATGACAAAATCTCATATGATTCTTGGGGTTACATAGTTGGTGTTCAGATCATATTTGTGGTTGATTCTCTGATGATGCATATATGGTGCTTACATGGTTATCTTCATAAGGATAAGGAAAAGTACAAATCTTGAACATCTTCATTACTTGATGATGAGTCACTCATATGCTGCTGTCATCAAATACATAAAGATCATATAATACAGTTATAATGCAGGATTCCTATAGTTCTTGCAGCTCATGTGAATGAGGATTGTTGTTGTTGATGATATCAAGAAGTCTTGACAAATGATGTTGAGCTCAAAATACATAGTGTTGGATACATGAATGATTACACAAAGTTGCATTGTTGGAGACATGATGATGATGAGTTCTTACCTATATGATGATGGGTTGTTACTTACATATGTTGATTGATGCAGATGCTCCCAAGTGATGATACTTGGATCATGCAAATCTTGATGTTGATGAGATGGCTATGGTGTTTTTCACATATGATATAATGTGAATGATTTTGTATGTCATATGCAGAATTCTGTTCAAAAGGATGAGTTGATGTAGACATACTGATTATGGAGCAGATCATACATTGTGTATGATAGTTGCTAATGACTATCATGATCTTATTTAGATGTTTGGTATCTGTTATAAATGTCATATAAAGGTCATATCAAGACTCATGATGTAATAGTTTGTCTCTATCTATTGTAGTAATTTGATGAATCCCTTTTGGTCTTATGATGTAATTTGTACCCCCACTATGCATGGGAAGGATGATATAATCTTTCAGTCATGTACAAACATTTGGTATCTAGCGTATCCCCACTTGGTTGGGTGGATGAGTCAATATTGGTATATCCCCATTGGATTGGGAGATGGATGTATGTACAAGGTAATAGGAAGGTAATTTATGATAGAGTCATGTTCTTCTTGTAGAACATCTTTTTGCAGACCTTACTTACAGTCAGGGGGAGCATGAACAACACACTTTAGCATAGCAGAGATTTCAGCATGTACTCAGAGGGAGCATGGACAGATTGGTACACCTCGGGGGGAGCTCAATTAGAGATTTCAGCAGGTACTCAGGGGGAGTATGGACAGCGGAATGTAAGAGAATATCTTGGTCCACCCTTTGCCCTCAATGTCAAAGGGGGAGAGTGATTTGGTATGGTTGTTTCCATCAAGTCCAAAGGGGGAGATTGTTGACATTATGATGCATGTGTTGTACTTGATGGCAACTCACTCATAGAAGAACAAATCACTTATATATAACTAGATGAATCTACAGAAGAGATATCAGATGTGACAGAATACATGGGATGCAGGACAGCTCAAAGGAATCAGTTCAGATGTAATGAACAATGACAACTCATTAAAATGACAGTTCTCAGTATGACAAGTTAGCTTTGCCATCAAATCCAAAGGGGGAGATTGTTGGAATTATGATACAAGTGTTGTCCTTGATGTAAACTCACACAGATGATAGATCATAGTGCAGCAGGTCAGTAGCAAAGAACTGATTATCAGACTACAAAGAACGAATAAAGAAAAGTATATACGCAGGTTCACTATATACCAAGTCGTGTACGAACACAGGTTCACTATATACCAAGTCGCATATATACGCAGGTTCGCTATATACCAAGTAGTGTATACATGCAAGTTATACACGCAGGGTCACTATATACAAAGGCACATATACACATGGGATTGCTGATCAACAGTCATGTATGCGTATGCACACACTTTCATTCATGGAAAAGTGCGTACATGTGGGAAAGCTTATTTTGGGTCTGTGGTATTTAGACCTATGGTTTTGGACCTTGGTATTGCATCCGAAGTGTTGAACCCAGGTATTGGGTCCCTAGTATTGGTTCTAAATGGTTTTGGACCATGGTATTGAGTAAGGTCTAAGACTATAAAAGCAGAAGAAGATAATTAGGCAAATGCAATTGAGAAAATCGTAAATATTTGATGAAGTATGAGATCCAGTATGCAGGTTATGGGTTCATGATGCCTTGCTTAATCTGAGCTAAGGAGGAATCTCAGCGGTTGATGGAGAACAAGATCTAAGGATAGATCGGGATCTAATGGCTTGGAATGAATCATCTCTATACGGTTTGATCTTGTTAAGTCTAGATCTATATACTGACACATGTAATGTTTTATAAATATTATGATCTGGGTATAACTTAAGTTTGGAATAGCTGCAAATCATGAATGAATATTTACATATGCATACGCTGGTTGACTATTATAAAAGCGCATACATACGCAATTTAGATCCATCTAAGTAGCGTATACCATATGAGCTATGATGTTTGAAGTTATAGGTGGTTCTGGCTGTTGATGAGTTCTGATGACTGTGTACTGGTGTCAGTATTCAGCATATTTAGTTTGGTTGATTGTGTTTAGCTTCAGTGTTGACGGATGAGATCTAATAATGGATCAGGATCTTAATGATTTATTTGTATGTGATTTGATGGATTAGATCTAGTTGCTAACACACATATTATCGTTGTATATGTAATAATCCGGGTATGTCTGAAACCAGGAAGTGCAACAAGTTATTAGTAAGTAATTATTGACATATACACTAGTTCACTTTGGTGAAGTTGTGTATACATGCTGGTTCGGCTCTTCTAAGTAGCGTATGCACTCTGATGCATGATTTTTGATGATACAGTTAGAACTGAATGATGTTGCAGAGTTTTGTGTTCTGCTCTGTGTTCTGGTGACTGCAGTTTGTTGATAGGGCTTCAGTGATTCAGTTTTGGGTGATTCGGAGATTGATGATGATAGTGTTGGTTGATATTGATGGGTTCAGTATGAAAATTAGATGAAATGTGGCCTTCAGATTATGTTGTTGTGCTTTAGGAGTATCTAGTCTGAAAATTTATGAAACATGGTACCTGGAGGAAGAAAGAGAAGGTTGTAGCATTTTGTAGGTCGACACCTACGTACTAGTACATCAGTTAGTACAAGAGCTAAGGGGGTGGTAGCTCCCTTCCAGTAGCAGCTAAAAACGAGTGAAGGTTGGAGCATTCAGTTGGCCGGCACCTACGTACTAGTAAAAGGATTGGCTAGTACAAGAGCTAAGGGGGTTGCAACTCCTTTCTAGGAGAAGCTAGAGAACGAGAGAAGGTTGTAGCCTTCTATAGGTGGAACTATGTGTACTGGTATAAGACTACACTAGTACAGAAATATTGTAAAAAGAAGTTTCTTATTAAAAGAAGATAGAGACGACTTGCAGCAGGTGGTTTTCACCCACATTGGGTTTCCACCTTATATCATGGTGTTCATGTGTGCTTCTTGTGTGTGATGATCTGTTCTGTTTTACTTCTCTTGTTTACTATTCATATGGCTAATAATGTTTTGATGCACTCATTAAGGATTACCTAACTGAATCATAAGTTTACTAGATATATGCTTGTTGCACTACACGCAATTGCGTATACACACGATTTGCCTTAACTAAAGTAGCATATATGAATCTTAATATGGAAATGAAAAAGTTATATTGATTTGATAATACTGATTTACCCCCCCCCTCTCAGTATTATTTCTAACACATCATAGTGCAGGTAGATGAGGTCACCAGAGCAGTACATTGGCTACATGGCTCTGATGAGCAAGAGTGTAGATATTGAGCCATCCTCATTCGAGGGAAAATTGTATCAACCAGTGTGGGTTGATGCCATGGTTGAGGAGTATGACTCCATTATCTGAAACATTGTTTGGGAGGTGGTCCCAATACAAGAAGACAAGTTAGTGGTGAGTTCTATATGGATTTACAAGGTAAAGCAAGCAGCAGATGGGAGTGTGGAGAAGCACAAGGCCATATTTGTGGCTAAATGGTTCTCGCAGGTGGAGGGAATGGATTGTACTGAGACTTTTGGTCTTGTAGAAAAGTACTCATCAATCAGATCTATTCTAGTACTATCAGCGCAGAAATGATGGAAGATACATCAGATGGATGTCAAGATAGCATTCCTCAATGGCATGATTCAGGAAGAGGTGTATATTGGGAAATTAGAAGGATTTTAGACCTTCAATAGAGAGTCACATGTGTGCAAACTCCAGCGATTTGTATGGACTGACACAAGCACCCCGTGATTGGTACACTAGGGTTGACATCTATTTCACCAGGTTGGGCTTCACCAAAAGTGAAGAAGACGCGAACCTTTACCATATTGTGGTTGAAGGTAAACTATTGATTATTGTATTATATGTTGATGATTTGATTCTGACAGGTCTTGCAAATAGGATCTTGCAAGAGAGTTCGAGATGAAGGACTTGGGGCTCATGCATTACTTTCTTCGTATGGAAGTATGGCAAGGAGATGAGGAATTGTTTGCCTCTTAGGGCAAGTATGCCAATGAGATATTGAAGGAGTTCCACATGAAGAGAAACAAACCCATAGAGACTCCTCTAAATGGTAATTGGAGGAAGGAGGATTCTACTTGAAGTAAAGTAGTGGAGGCTACTATATATAGACATCTTGTTGGTTCACTTATGTATTTTGTGAAAACACGATTGGACATGTGTTATGTAGTTAGCCAGCTTAGTCAAGCCATGGTTAAGTAAACCAAACTATATTGGAAGGCAACTAAACATGTGTTCAGATACCTCAAAGGAACCACTCAGTTTGGTGTTTGGTACAGACGAACAGAGTGAGTGAATCTTCAAGGCTTCACAGATGTATATTTGGCAGGGATTCCTTCTAATAGGAAGATCACATCAAGGGAATCTTCAGTATTGGGTCAACAACCTTTTCTTGGTGCAACAGGAAGTAGAGATCAGTTGCACTCAATTCAACAGAAGCAGATTGCATGTCTGCTAGTCAAGCAACTAGTGAGGCTATCTAGATGAGGAAGATCTGTGTTGGATTTTTTGGTCAGTAGATGGATCCAACAGTGATTTACTGTGAAAACAAAATTTGTATCAAACTCTCCGAGAATCCATTTTGTCATGATCGGTCCAAGCATATTGACATCCGGTATCACCATCTACGAGATTGTGTGGAGAGGAGAATCATGTTGCTAAAATACACTCCAACAAAGGAGTAGGATGCATATATTTTGACAAAGGCATTATTAAAATGAAAATTTGAGTTTCACAGAGGTAGGATGACAGTAGAAAATAATCCCTTTCTTGTTGAGAGGGAGTGTTAAAAATAGCAACAAGAAAATCCTAATTTTATTTTTCCTTGAATTAAATTAAGAATTAAATTGTAATTCTATTCTCATAGCAACTTGTAGTAATTAACTAAGTTAAGTTGACTTAGTTGGCTTAGTAAATTCGATTTGGAAGTCTATCTAGAGTCATGTAGAGTTATCCCTAAATTTTAGGGGCCCAGGTTGAGTTTTTGAGTTGTAAATATTTAATTCAGTTTAACTAGGTTAAATTCAGTTAAACTAGTTCTAATTGTTGGAGGAACTAGTGAGTGGTCAAGTGAATTAAATTGGATTTAATTCACATGCAGTGACCAATCAGATAACTGATAATTCACTAAAAAATAACTCATGCATGTTAGTTTAGAGGAAGACTTAGTTGAGATTAGAGTGCAGGGACATTGTACTATCAGTTGTAAAATCATCTAAATTAAACTGATGGTGCATACAATCAGAGGAAGGCCTATGGATGGATTGGATAGTTACTAGTGAGGAATTTCCCAATTAAATATGGGCTAATTTCGAAGGGAGAAGTGCAACGAATTAGGGGCTTGTAAGGTAACAAATTTGGCTACGTATTGGCCTAAGCTGGTTTGTGAAGCAGTGAGATAAGTTATACGTGTGCATAGATTGTTCAGATTTGACAAGCATTGTATTTTCTTCTCAGATCTTCCGGTTAATGCAATATATAGATAGTATCGGTTTTTAGCTGAGGCCTTCCTAAGAAAATTTGCGTTATGTGTGATTGAAATTCTTCCTTTTCTGCTTCATGATTTCATTAATCTATTTTTGTTTCCACTGATGAGTAAAGTAGATTCAAGTCAATTGTTTTAGCATATCATAATCTGCAATTTGAATCTATAATAAAAATTGACACTGGAAACCTTCAAAGTACAATTCATCCCAGGAAGCTTCAAGTCACCTAAAGGAGGGAATTCGACCCCTTAGAAAGGTTATATAAAGGAGAAAATCTGACATCAATTGACACTCACTCATCAAGAAGCTCGATCTCAAGAAAAGAAGTTCAATATATAGTTGGGAAGTAGAAGACAAAGGAGAGAGAATTTATAAAAGGATAAAGAAGTCAAATAAAACCTATTTTTTGTCTTTATCTCTATCACCTGTGAAATTTTAAGGTTACTATAGCTACAAAGGAGGCTTAAATTGTAGGTCTGAGTTATAGTATTAAGTTGTTGGGAGAAGGAATACTCTGTCTTGACCTCCTTAACCATGGGATGATCTTTATTTCTCAAGGAATGATCTCTTAAAGAAGCTGGATTATGGTTTCTACAATAGTTATAGTGCCGAAGTTCTAGGACAAAGTTGTAGAACGAAGTTGCAAGGTCAAAATTGCAGCTAGAAGTTGGTTTATGTAGGATTAAGTTGTGGTGATATGATTCTCTTGGAGGGGTTGACTTGGTAATTGGAGGAGGACTTGGTCTAGGGTTTGGGTCTTTATTGTCTCATTTGAAGTAGATTCTATAAGAAGTTAAGAGTTTTTGTGGTTTTTCCCCTTGCGAGGGTTTTTTCTTAGCTTGGAGCCTAATATTTGTGTCCATTGTCTTTAATGTTTAAGCATATCGACATCCAGTATCACCATCTACGAGATTGTGTGTAGAAGAGAACCATGTTGTTAGAGTGCATTCCTATAGAGGAACAGGATGTAGATATTTTGAAAAAGGCATTGTCAAGATGAAAATTTGAGTTTCACAAAGGCAGGATTGGGGCAGTAGATAATCCCTTTCTTGTTGAGAGGGAGTGTTGAAAATGAAATAAAAAAATCCTAATTTAATTTTGACCTTGAATTAAATTGGAAATACAATTGTAACTCCACATCTCATGACAACTTGTACTAGTTAACTATTGGGTTGTGTTATATTCTTTCCACATAGTTAACAGGGGGTTTGAGGGGTACCCGTAACCCCACTTTATGGGATCGGGGGTAGCGCCCCGGAAAATTTTGGTTTTGGACCCTATGTTAGGTTGGGCGGACCCACCTATGGTTTTGTGCATGATTTTCGCACATGTTTTTTGGACGCGATGGTTTTTTCGGTCCATGGTATTGGATCGATGGTTTTTTGGTCCATGGTAT